>ML474283.1:4728-21941 GCA_005239535.1 Nicotiana rustica | reverse complement strand
TGATTGGAGGAAGGGTTACCTCATTGGTCAGGGGAGTTGAAGTCTCCTTTGATGCTCAAGAACTGGGGGTTATTCTATATATTCCTGCTGAGGGCTATGAAGATTATACAAGGCAGAGATGGCCTTGCTTGGATGGAATGACCTCAACACTCAACATCACCAGATTATTTTGTAACAATGAAGAGGAGCCTGAACCCAGGGCTGTGTACAAAAGCGAGATGAAGCCTGAACACAAGCTGTTCTTTGAGTTTGTAATTAAATTTATGCTGCCCAGGCAAGAACGCAGGCACATTGCCAACTACATGGATCTAACACTCATGGAGTGCCTGTACAGAGGCAAGCATATCAATTGGCCATCTTTAATCATCCAGCTCTTGGACAGAGTGGTGAATGGCACCAAAGCCCATACAATCCCCTATGGCTTTATTCTGACTGCAGATCTTGCTCATTTTGGAGTTCCTACAAAGAAGGCTGAGATGGCTACTGCTAAGGATTACTTTGGAAAGGACACTCTGCTGTCTTGTGATTATATTGTCAGTTCCCCGACAGATGAACCTGGTTCATCTCGGAAGCAACCAATAAACAGCAAGGTCCGTACTCTGGTGTAGGAAAGCGAGAAAAAGGATATGGAGATCCTTCGATTGAAGACTAGCTTAGTTGAGGTGGAAGCTGAGCATGATGCTCTCAAAGCTGAATTAGCCAAGGAGAAGGAGAAAAACGAGGGTGTCTTACACCAAATGCAGTCTCTTCTCCAAACCAAGAATCCAGCCTCTTCTGCACCACCCCAGACTTAGAAATTTCCAGAACTACCCCCTCATATCCTATCAAGTGCCCAGTTCAGGACAGTGTCAAGTGTCTTTTGTTTCAGTTTTTAATTCTATTTTGCTTATATTTTGGCTTTTCTTGATTTTTATCTGTTTTGGTGCTGATAATCAATGTTAATCAATGAAAGCTTGGTGTTTTGAAAATTGTCTCTATTTATGATTTAGAATACATTATTGGTTTTTTGTGTTGATTAATCATGTTTGCACCTGCAGTTGCCTAAATGGCCATGAGTAAGAATTAATAACTGGTAAGTATCATTTTGCAACTTTTCGATGATGCCAAAGGGGGGAAGATGTGTTGTGTGCTGTGTTGTTCAAAATTTTTTAAAAAGTGATATTTATAACCTAATGAACCTGGTTCTTGATGATTAATGGTAAAAAATATACAAAGTGTTGAATGTGCATACAGGATAAAAGCACAGAGTTTGTCATCATCAAAAAGGGGGAATTTTTTGGCCCATGTCACTGAATGGGTTTTGAAGATTGACAGATAGTGACAAGTTGAACCAGGTCCATCAGAGTAGATACATCTGAACGAAGCAGTTTGCACAAGAATCGTACAAGTCTAGGAGATATCAGTGATTTCTGAGTATCAAAGAACTAAGAGAATGTCTCCTAATACGAAAAGGTTGCAAACAGATAGAGATGACAGAAATTGATTTCAGCTAGGTCAGAAGTAGAGGAAGGAAGTTGAGTTACAATCAAACTCGTTTACCCAGGAAGAGTTGGATCAGAATTGAATCATGTACTCAACAAACCGACTCTATAAATAATCAATGTATTACTGCTGAAATAAGTGAATGCACAAAGATCAAAGTGAATCAAGTTCTGAAAGCAAAAATTCCCAGGATATTTGCAAGCAGAAGTACTGTGCAAAGGCTATAGTTCAACTAGAAGAAACAGTTCCATCGTCTAAGTGTTGAATCTAGTTGATGTGTAGTAGGAGTTTTAACATTGTATTTTTCAGCTTACTTAGAAGCAATTGTAATAGGTACAAATTGTTCAAGTTAGAGTTAGCTTGAATTCTGTAGAAATTAGCTACAGGCTAGTTGATACAAAGAGGATTAGAGTTAGTCCTAAGACTACAAAAGAGTTTATTTTGTAAGTCCGTTTGGCTCAGTGGTTTTAGAGAAGTGTTTGAGCAAATCCTACTGAGGAGTAGGTCATGGTTTTTTCACCTTTTGAGCCAGGTGTTTTCCACGTAAAATTCCCTGTGTCTTTACTATTACTGCTTTATTATTCCGCAAACAGTAGTAAGTAGTATACTAAGAAGAACCAGGTTCTTCTTATTAGACAGCACTCAAAAATTGGGTACTACACAATTAACTTATATTATTGTGTAGTATTGAAGTCTAAAACATCAGTATACCTCTAGGACGCCCTCGTCCCCTACCTCGGGCAGGTGCTCTACCCCTGCCACTACCACGACCTCGAGCGGCGGGGGTAGCGGCATCTCCCGTATCAAGAACCTAGGATGCGCGCGTCCTCACCATCCGTGAGAGAATAGAAGAACAAGTTTGAGTATATCATCGATTTCACGATAGAATATGAACAAAGAGAGGTTTCCTAACACCCTATAGCCTCCTGAAGATAAGTACAGACGTCTCTGTACCGATCCTCAAGACTCTACTGGGCCCGCCCGTGACTCGTGAGACTTACATGAACCTAGGGCTCTGATACCACGTTGTCACGACCCAGAATCCTAATCCAGGTCGTGATGGCGCCGAACAACGGGGTTAGGCAAGCCAACCTAAATTTCACTAAGTGCTTCTCTTTACTTGATTCAATTATTCACCCATTCACCGAATTTAACAAGTTAAATCATGATATCGAAAGATAATAACTCAGTGGTAGATAAAATAGCTATAAAGAAGCGTGATCAAAAGACGAGCATATATATATACAAACCAAAATCCCAAAATAACCACTACGCGTGTGCCAGGAACTAGTGTCACGAGTGTCACGGGCATACTAACAGGATAACCAAAAGATAGAATATACAATCCCACTATCTGAATAAATAGACGGGAAACAAAAGTAAATGAAACTCCATGGTGCTGCTGGGGATCGCAAGAAAGAAGCAGCTCACCGTGAAGTCAGGTCCCCTACCATCAATATCTAGATCCGATCTGATAACCAGATGCACCGGCCTCAGAACCTGTACAGTTAAGTACAGAAGTGCAACATGAGTACATATTAAATAAATATGTACCCAGTGAGTATCCCGTCTAATCTCGAAGAAGTAGTGACGAGAGGTCAACTTGACACACACTAAGGTCCAGCAATATAATATAACAATGATAAACTGAAAGCAGTAGACATGTAAGACAGTGAGTAGCAAATATGTATAGGGCACATGATACCAAGTAAATACAGAAGACAAATAACAATTTCCACTTTCTCTTTCCTCAAATATTTTCAAAATCAATATCCATGAAAAAATACCAAATAGACATGCGCGCACAGCAAATAAGACAACCGGCCGGAGTCAGAAGAAATATCTATGCACTGCCGAGGATCGAACGGCCCGTCCCATAAGTGCATTCTTACCATAGTACAATCTCACCTATGCACTGCCGAGGATCGAACGGCCCGTACCACAAGTGCATCTCTCAATGTAATCATATGATATCATAATACAAATCTCGTCCATGCACTGCCGATGATCGAATGGCCCGTACCATAAGTGCATTCTCAATTATATCATCTATGTGCACTGCCGAGGATCGAATGTCCCATCCCAAAAGTGCACCTTTCAATCCGCTGTGGCGTACGGCCCACTCCCATGAGAGTGGGGGAAATCACATATCGCTCGCGGAATGTAAATTGCGAAGCGGTCACATGCACATATAATGCTATTAAAATTTACTTTCCGTAACAAATTCCTTTCAATTACCCAAATCCATGAACTCTCAGGGAAACAATAATATACATAACATGAATTCATAACATATAAGTCATTTCAAGACAGAATATATGGCATGCTGTATGCCTAACTACCCAGACATAACAATTGTAGTCGCTACGTACGGACTCTCGTCACTTTGTACGCACGTAGCCCCCAAAACAAATACATACAACACATGGAACACCTATGGGGACAGTTCCCTCTTACAAGGTTAGAAAGGAGACTCACCTCGTGTCGAATCTACCCCTCAGACCAAGGATGCGCCCGAAACTCCGAACTCTACACCCAATGACTCGCAACTAGCCAAACATGGTACAATTACGTCAATTCAAGCTCAAGGTAGGTAAATTATCCTATTTATTCAATAATTCAACATTCTTGAAGGATTTCCAAAATTTAACCTCAGGCCTGCACGCTCGAATTCCGAAATTTCTCGAAGGAATTGCTCACCTATAGCCTAAGGATTGTTAATATGTGATTTCTACTTGAATTCATAACAATAGACGGACCATTTACCAATTTTCCTCAAGAACCCTAAGTACTACCCAGTTCTTGATTTTCCATCAATTTAGTAGTTAATCCATTAATAATTCATGCATTAAACTTGTATTAGGGAGGAATTAACTTACCTTAACAGTAGCTAGGTCGTGATGTGTTCTTCCCAAGCTCACAAGTCTCTAATGGCGGTGGAAAATGAATGAAAGGGGTGAAATCCCGAGTTTTGAAGAATATATACTGCCTGGCCTACAAGGATTCCGCACCTGCGGCTCGAGGACTGCACCTACGATCTCGCTCCTGCGAGCTTGGGCTTGCACCTGCGGAAATTGGCAAGGAGGTTGGGGATCGCACCTGCGGAGGGGTTTCCGCACCAGCGGACCCGCATCCTGCGGAAAATGGTCCTCACCTGCGGTCTAATGGGACCTCACTTTGGGTCGCACCTGTGATGCTTGGGACCGCAGGAGTGGTCCCGCACCTACGACTGGGTAACCGCACGTACGGTCACACCAAATCAGGTGCACCAGCACCTATTTTAGCTGGTTTTTAGCCTCGTGAGGGTGTCCGGGAGGCACCTGGGCCCACCAGAGCCCCGATGCAATTATACCAACAAGTCCTAAATTATAATACGGACTCGCTCGAGCCTTCGGAACACTCAAAACAACGCTAAAACTAAAAATCACACCCCAAACCCCTGAATTCATACTTAAGAACTTCAAGTTCTTGATTTCTATAACGATGCGGCGGACCGGCCTATACTACTCGGAATGACTTCAAATCTTGCAGGCAAGTCATAAATGACATAACGGAACTATTCTCTATCTCGGAATTTCGTTCGGACCTCGATATCAAAAATCACGTTCCAAACCAAATTTCAAACTTAAGGAAATTTTTATTTCTATATTGGGCGCCGAAACGCTCCCGGGTCATTGAAAACCCATTCCGAACATACGCTCAAGTCTAAAATCATCATACGAAGCTACTGACACAGTCGAAACTCGATTCCGAGGTCGTTTGCTCAAAATGTTGACCGAAGTCAAACTTGGCCAAATAGGCCAACCTTAAGGAACCAAGTGTTCCTAAACTGCTCCAAACACTTCCAAATCCCGAACCACCCTTCTCCGTAAGTCACAAATCACAAGAAGCCTCTATGGGAAGACTTATATAGGGGAACGGGGCCCTAATACGCCAAACGACCGGTAGGGTCGTTACAGATCATGTCTGAAATAGAAGTTAGGTGAAATATGCTTTATTTTGTCTCCTTCAATAGTCCTTATTTCAACTGAGATAAGCGAACATCATGAAAACCTTCTCGTCAAAGAAAAGTCACAGATCTATTATGTGTTGAGTCACTTGCTTTATTAGTTTCTAATATATTGACATGACTTGAATAACTATAAAAAATTATCTGCCTTATGAATTAATAATATGGCAGTACCCCCCACATACAAATAGATTGTTTGAAGAACGATCTTCAGAAAATGCATACATCTGCATAACCAACAAAACCTTGACAATATTTGTTAGAATAAGCAAATCTATATCAAGGATTCCTTTTGCAATATAACACTAATCTTATTTCAATATCTCCACATAGGTTTTATACTTTCGGGTGTTGGGACTATCCGGCCAACTTCACATTTTTCAGATGAAGTCAATTTTCGTTACATATTTTTCATTTGGCAAATCATTTATCTGTCCAAATCAAGATCCTCGTCAATATTAAAAATATTGAGTACTACATTATGTCTAAAATATCATCGAGTGCTGTTGTATATTAAATAATGCACTTAATACCAAATTTTTATTTGGGAGTTTTGTTCTCATAACCAATGGTTTAGCTATAATTGGAGGCACACATCTTCTGCTATATCAACTTGGATTAAACCAACATTATCAAGATAAATCATCATAATTTATATTCCGGAACTGTGCTCTAATAATTTGAGCAATCAGCCTTGCAAAATTTAAACTGCAAGTTGATAACAAACGCACATGTGAACATACAATAGATGCATTTATTAAAATCATCTAATAGTAAACAGTCTACATGATAGGTGACCGGGCCTACATATGTATCACCTTTTATTCATTCCAAAAATTAAGGGATTCAATCCCAACCTTAACTGGTATTTCATGAGAATAAGCAGCACGAGAGAATTCTTGAAGAATCTTCTATTTCTTCAATATATTCCAATGTGAATTCTCAATTATTTTTCGCATCATAATTTAATCGGGATGGCCAACCGGTCATTCCAACTGATCTTTATTTCAGTAAACATTCAATTTGCTTGTGGCAAGTGATTCCATCATCATGCTTATACATCTGTATTACAAACAGAAGAAAAGCACGATAACCTTTCATATTTACCCGATTTGTTATAGTGATATGAAGATAATCAATCTTCCTTTTATTTATATTTTCAATATGCCAACCACTTTGGCTATACATTTGATATATAAAAAGTTTCTTTTTGAGACTTACTACAATTCAATGTCAAGAACAATTTCGCTCATCTGGATAGTAACAAATTAGTTTTCTCAGAGTTCTTAATTAATTTTGTACTACAAGATCTTTTATCACACCATTCATATGAAGAATGTATCCTTTACAGAGAAAATCGTTTCATAGTAATTGTCATGGTCAAATCATTTAAGAAAAATCACTTCTTGCTTTAATTTTGCCTTTAATAACATTTTACAAGGCATGTCAAAATATTTTTGGCGTACTACATGTACGCAACCAATGACATAGACATGTAACTACAGAGTAATATTCATTATCTTTCTTTCTCATAAACCTCCCAGTATAGGTGATTTGTAGTATTTATTCAACCATGCATAAGCACATTCTTATGCATAATTTATATCACATGTATATTTTCACAATCACTTTCAGAAAAGTCAGCATTTACAATGCTTATCACAAGTCACATTCTTTCATAAAATGGATTATAATCGTCTGAGGGTGACTCATATTTATAGACCATATTGATATACAATTCCTTTCACCTTGAAGGATTATTTTGAGAACCCTTATTGTTCTCCTTTTTATAATTACCAAAATGATGACTATTATTATTCTGGTCTTTGGCATGCCCACGTTCATTGGTCAACCATTTGTCTTCATTTAGACTTATTATGCATTGCTATCACACTCACTTCAAGAATGTAGCAAATCAAATGGGACAAACTTCATGCCTTTTCATGAAAAATATATTATTTTTCTTTAGTCATCATTATATAATCAATATGGTGCATTGGGACTCAAACACAAATGTCTTACCCATATAAAGGCATGTTAGGCCATAATGAGCTGGGACTCAAACCCAACTCTTATAATCATGGTGCTTCAGGACTCCAATCTGATGTGTTACCCTTATGGTGCGTTGGGACTTGAACCCATCGTCTTACCCTCAACCATTTGCATAATATCAAACGGGCCAAAGTGCACAAAAACACTCTCAAACTTTAAAACAATTAGCAGTTTTAAACCACACGTAAAAGAGATTATAACTTATAATCAAACAATAACAAAGAACCATCAATAAGATCAAATTTGAACACTATTGTGAGGTGTAACTTGACGTCAACTTCAGTAATAGCAGGCTAGTGATTAGTAACCATTAGGTGCTCTTTTATTACATCCTAATTATCTTTTTATTCCACTTCTTATATCAGTCTTCAACTTGCCTCGATAAAAGCCAATTCATTGATAAAATTATAGAAACTAATAGAGAAGGGAATATCTTTTTTCATTTATCTAATTAATTGAAGATAAAAAAAATGGCGACAGTAACTAAATAGAAAGCTAGCCCAAGAACATATATACATAACATAATTATTTGAACTTCAGCAAAAACTTGAAGTGCAGGTGTAGCCAAACTTTGGATAATTTATGATTAAGATCAATAGCAATTATATTTTAACCAAAGATAATAAAATATGTGTTCCTTAACCAAAAGTTTCAAAGAAATACTAATTTTCAAGGGAAGTTAACATAATTATGTTAATCAATACTAACTGAAGATAATCATATGATATTGTTAAATTTAATACTGACTTCTCGCGAAAGAAAATCCTATTACTTGCACCAACTATCCATTGAAATTGTATTAGTAAAGAAATTAATAGGTAGAAATGCTTCGCATACGAAATAAATATTATATACATACATGTATATTTATTTTAAACCATAGATGTGTTATTATTTCAAAATATAATTTAGTACGGCAAGTAATAATAAACCATGAAGATAGATGTACTTTATGTATGACTATGAACCCTTCTTCACCAGTGGACCACTTCACTCGTTTTACTGCACAAAAAGAATTTTATTTTTGTGTAATATGAACAATATCAAATTTTACAACAATAACAACAACATACCCAGTAAAATCCCACTAGTGGGGTCTGGGGAGAAATAGAGTGTACGCATACCTTACCCGAAGAGGGTAGAGAGGCTGTTTCTCAGAGACTCTCGGCTAAACAAGAGAGATAATAGTATCAGAAAAGAAACAAAAGAAAAGGCATGTAACAACAAAGGATTCCAGAAAAAAATAACAACCAACGAATAAGTGAAAGGAGAATAACACAAAACTATGCAAAACAACAATGTGACCACAACATAGACTGCTAACAAACCTAAACAAAACTCTATCAGACTACCTGGAACAAACAGGGAAGAACTCAAGACTACCCCTTAGCCTACTACCCTAATGCTCGACCTCCATATTCCTATCAAGAGCCATGTCCTCGAAAATCTGAAGCCGCGCCATGTCCTGCCTGATCACCTCGTCCCAATACTTCTTAGGCCGCCATTTGCCTCTTCTCGTACATGTCAAAGTCAACCGCTCACACCTCCTAACCGATGCATCTAGGCTTCTCCTTCGTACGTTTCCGAACCATCTAAGTCGCGCTTCCCGCATCTTGTCGTCCACAGGAGCTACGCCCACCCTCTCCCGAATATCTTCATTCCTAATCTTATCCAGCCTAGTGTACCCACACATCTATCTCAACATCCTCATTTATGCTACTTTCATCTTCTGGATATGTGAATTCTTGACTGTCTAACGCTCAGCTCCATACAACATGGCCGGTCTAACCACCGCTCTATAGAGCTTACCTTTGAGTTTCGGTGGCACATTCTTGTAACACAAAACTCTAGACGCTAACCTCCATTTCATCCACCCCACCCAATACGGTGCGTAACATCCTCGTCAATCTCACCATCTCCCTGGATAATTGACCCTAAGTACTTAAAACTTTCTCTCTTGAGGACGACCTGTGAGACAAACCTGACTTCCACATCTGCTTCCCGCGTCACGTCGCTGAACTTACATTCCACATATTCCATTTTAGTTCTACTCAACTTGAAACCTTTAGACTCTAAGGCCTGCCTCCATATTTCCAGCCTCCCATTCACGCCGCCTTGCGTCTCATCAATAAAAACTATATCATCAACGAACAACATACATTATGTCACCTCTCCTTTGATGTTGTGTGTCAGTACGTCCATCGACAAAGCAAATAAGAGCGGGCTAAGTGCAGATCCTTGGTGTAACACCATAACAACCGAAAAAGGCTCTGAGTCACCTCCCACAGTCCTAACCCGAGTCATAACTCCATCATACATATACTTTATCGCCCTAATGTAAGCCACCGACACACCTTTCACCTCCAAACACCTCCGAAGGACATCCCAGAGTCCTAACCCAAGTCATAGATCCATCATACAATATAAAATTATAAACCCCAAATATTAAAATGAGAATGTATAGGAAGAATGGACAAAAATACTCCGTGGACAATTGATGCAAATTGATTCACATATGAAATACTCGAGCTTCCACTAGCAACGTAACTGATTCTAGGTACTCAACATTTTGTGGTTAAACCATGAACTTGGTTATCTTCAGGAAGGAGATAATACTGGAATAAATAGATATCTCAATTTGTAAGAGACTCGTGCTGATAACGTGTTAAGAAATGTAGCTCAAAGTAACAATATAAAACAAGAAGATAAGTAGAATAAGAGAAGAACAGATAACTTTCTTATTTCACCAAGTGTTCAAATTTATACAATGTGATGCCCAAACCCTCTATTTATAGGATGACATTAAGGTAATACAAAGGGATTTCATGAACATGGTATTAACTATTGAGAACATTCGGAAGATCATGGGGAGGTTATAGAGATGTAAAAGTTACAACTATAATGGTGAGAAGTAGTGGGGATTATCTACATAATGGAGAAGAGTAGTGAGAAATATATTAGATTAGTGGACCATATAATATGTATTTTATAACATGTTTAACATTCTTTTGATTGTGTTTAAGGTTAATTACATTTTTGTTGTGGTGTTTAAGGGGAAGAAATGTTGTTATCTTTTGTTGGGTTGTTTAAAGGCTATATATGTTGTTATGGCTGGAAATTGGATAAAATAACTTTATTTTGATAGGTTTTCTGTTGTTATGCATGTCTATATGTTTACCAAGTAAATTGATGAAATAAACATATGAAACTTGAGATTGGAAGTGTAAATTAGCTTAAATCACTTTTATGGTATTGTATTGCCATTGAGGGCTGTTGTAAGCTAAATATAACTTTTATTTTGACTTGAAGCTACTGTAGCAGGTAATTATATTGTGTCCTTGCATATTCTTAAGGTTATCTTGGTGTAGATTAAGTTAAATGGATGGGCTAGACATGAACTAGAGAATAAAGTTGCTAATTGAGGATAGTTGGAGTTGTAGATTGTTTTCTTTGTTGCAAATATATGATATAAGGCTAGAATCATTGATGAAAGACTTCACTATCATGTTAATAATACCTTTAAGTTAAAGTAATAAGTCTATAAGGGGTGATATAAGGTATACGGGTTCCAATCGGAGCTTGCCGGTCGTCGTGAAGTAGTTGTGACTTGTTGTTATATGGTGTCTTGTTATTGATACTTATATGTTGCCAGATTTCTCTAGTTTGTGTTGTTGGTATATGGTATTGGATGAGGCCTTTGTTATTGTGATATGCTTCCGAATTGACGTCAACGAACTATTAGCTTAAGTTACGGACTTAGCCTTACTCAGCACTGATTTTGAATCTCCTTTTGCTATGGTAAATTGGGTTGAGTTGTTTGAAGAGTTTCTTGAAAGGTATTGAAGAATCAACGGGGTTAAGGTATGTTATGACTATCCCTTCTTTCCTTTTGGCATGATCCATATGATACAAACGCAGAACTTTCACAAATGACTCTATTCTTAGAAGTACTACGAGTACCTATGTTCTTGATTTCCCATGTGTCCTATTATTAAATGGTATGTTCATGGGTCTCAGAAAAAAGTAAGTTGGTAATGTTTAATTCATGATATTAACCGAATACATATTGATCTTATGACATACCGATAGATCTTTGACTTACTTTTTATGCATTTTATTCATTTACATTGACTCATAATCATATGACATTATATAGGCATATATTATATGTGTATGGGGTATGGAGAAAGTTCATGGTGTTATATATGCACCACTACCTGACCAGCTGGTATACGTTGATGATTTTTCCCACAGAGGCCGAGATGCTATGATAGGATATCCTCAGAGGCTTGATGATGTTATGTAAGCATATACCTATGTTTGATATGACTTTATACGGATATGCATGACATTATAAAAATTTCATGATTCACAAAGCTATTCAGACTTACAGGTTTAGTCCTTTACTCCATGTTTCTTTCATATCTTTTATGTACTGTTTTTCATGCCTTACATACTCGATACTTTATTCGTACTGACGTCCCTTTTTCCTGGGACACTGCGCTTCATTCCGCGGGTCCCTTGCATTCCACTTGCTCCGGAGTTGCCTATTTTATTAGTATACTTTGGACATGTATTGATTGTCATGGAGGGGCCCTGTCCCGGCCTTTATGATGCTTATGTACTCTTACAGGCTTGCAAACAGATATCATGTATATGGATGATTGTTTGGCCTTTTTGGCCTATGTTTTGAGTGTACGGATGATATTTTAGGTCTTGTAAGCATGTATGTCGCATGTATAAGTTTGTATTCCATGTTGGGTCATCATATGTCGAATATTACCTTATGTTTTATTCTGGTTATGTCATGGCGACCCTTCTGGCCCATTAACCCATGATGGTATCATAAGGAAGATACATTATGTTTGTACTCGGTAGGGTAAGACACCGGGTGCCCGTCATGGCCTATCGTTTTGGATCGTGAAAAAAGTGGTATTAGAGCAGTTCTATCATAGGGAGTCTACAAGCCGTGTCTAGTAGAGTCTTGTTTATGGGTGTGTTGTGCGCCACACTTATAAGTAGGAGGCTACATGGCATTTAGGACTATCACTCTTTCATATTACTCTAGATCTTAAAGTAGAGATCATTTGTAAGAATTCAAACTCCTAAAATTCTAATTTATTCGTAATACAACGATACCTACATCCATAAAGACAATTGGTAAGAGATTGAATGTGGATGTAGAAGAGTTGAGCCAGAGGAACTCGATTTTGCATCATGCTTATGATGAGTAAATGTGAGGTCTTAAGCAGATCATATATGTTATAAGATGTGTAAGATTCTTGATAAAGAGCCCTAATGCATGAATATCTATCCACCCATCTGTAAAAAGAAATAAGAGAATCAGAAGGTAGATACAAATTTCAACAAGTAAAAGAAGTAAGGTGAAGAAGGGTACGAGGTACTTAGTTAGAGAAGATTATTAGTGTGTACAATTCGGGCAGAGAAATATAAGAATTCTCAGTTACTTTCAATAGTAACTGAGATATATACAATTAGCCACACCCATCTCAGTTATGCCCTCTGGGAGCTAACATATATAGTTTAAGAGAAGGATGGGATATCAGGATCCAACTGGGGTTAGAGTAACCGAAAATGGTGGATGGACAATTATCACTAGCTAACATTACCGAAGGATAGTGCAAACGTGGTAATAGATATCCTTGTAAGACACCCAGATGGTGTACGCTAGCATGGTACAGTTAGTTATGAATACTCGAATACTTAGAAATTTCAGAAGATAGGGAGTGGAATTCTAGAAGGGGTAAATATTTACCTTAGTATGACTCCCCCTAGTAAAAGAAAATTCGAAAGTGATATTTGAGATCATATGAGTTACAAAAAATTCCAGAATTTATGGGCAATACGATAAGCTAAGTATTCATGCATCAAGTTGCAGAACGACCAGGAAAAGTAATTGCTTATGGTTAAAGGCGACTGAGAAGGAACGGAAGGAAATCTATGGTGCTAGCAAGTTAAAGGAATGTTGCGAGTAGTATAAATAGATACGTGTAGGTCGAAGGCAAAAATATTGTAGAGCGACAAGGTTTTAGATATATATGAGTAAGGATAAGAAAAACTGAGTGAAAAGGTGACATGAATAGGCAAGGCCTCGGGATTAAGCCCATCGAATCAGGAGAGCCGATGGATTCCGTAAGTTATAGAAAGCTAAGTATAGCTTGAATTAACTCGGAGGAGTTTAAGACTAGGAGAATTAAGAATAGATCGAATGCTGCCCTGGTATTAGAATAGGGATGTAATTGTGATAGATAAGAGGATGAAATTTAGGCCTTTGATTTAATATTGATTTAACGAGAAATGGATTTCATGAATTGCATGGGATCAGAATACCCCCATAAGATGAATCACGTTGGGATGCTATGAAATACTGTTGTTGAATTATAGTATCGTCCCTAGGTGGATCAAGCAAATCACTTTAAATTTTCACTGATACGATGTGAGCCCTAGTGATAATGTATTACGTAAGAGGTTTCAAGTTATCAGTGGTAGATTATGGATCAACATTAAGATGAATCAACAATAGATGGATAAAAGTTACAAAGTGTAAGATGAGATTAGCTTGTGTTTCTTAAGATGAACAACAATAAGAGGATCTAAAGGACTTAAATTTAATAGGATAAGAAGCGAGAGAGTAACCTAGAGTTAGGTAGAACACCACGGTAATAATAAACCAAATTAAGTGTTATAGTATAGTATAACCTACCTAGATGTAGTAAAGACACAAGCATAGATAACCGAGTCTATGAAACAAGATATAGCAATGCTTGTAAGTTCGACAATGTAACGACCCGGTCGGTCGTTTTGAGAGTTAGTGCCCCAATCCACTAATAACTGCTCCTCCTAGGTCTATTTATGTTATTGGAACTTTTCGGAGCGTTGAGTGGTGAAATTCGGAGTGATTTTGGTCATATAGTCCTTTAAGGTGAATTTTAACCTTAGAAATTGGGTCGTAGCTAGAGCTGTGTGAAGATGGGTCCGGAACGGAATTCCGTCGACTCTTGTAGATCCGTTGAGTGATTTTGAGGTTAGTAGCATGTTCGGAATGTGATTTCGAGGTCGGGTGTAGATTTAGGCTTGAATTGGCGAAAGTTAGAATTTCGGCGATTTCGGCCGATAGGTGAGATTTTGATATTGGACTCGGAATGGAATTACGAAAGCGACAAAAGGTCCGTAATGTCATTTATGACCTGTGTGCAAAATTTGAGGTCATTCGGACGAGTTTTGACGTGTTTCGGCGTCGAATGTAAACTCTTGAAAATTACTAAGTTCTTAGGCTTGAATCTGTGCATAATTGATGATTTTGATGTCATGTGGATGTGTTTGTAAGGCCCGACCAAGTTTGAATAAGGTATTTGGGTCAGTTGGTAAGTTTGGTTGAGGTCCCGGGGGGCCTCAGGGTTGTTTCGGATGCCCAACGGGTGAGTTCGAAACTCTAATGAATTGCTGAACCAGACCTGCTTCTGGTGTTTTGCACCTGCGATGGTTTTTCCGCAGGTGCGGTGGCCTTGTTCGCAGGTGCAGTTTTGGGTGGGGTAGCCAGTGCTCGTAGGTGCGACCTGGGTTTCGCAGGGGCGGGACCGCAGGTGCGACCATATGACTGCAGGTGCGGCCCCAGGCATCCTTAAGTGACTTCCGCACCTGCGATGAAATTTCCGCAGGTGCGGTTAAAGGGACCGCAGGTGCAAGATCCCTGTCTTGTTTATTCTAAAATCCGAGGGTTGAAATTCATAAGTCCAAAATTGTTTGAGAGCTCGGGAATTGGCGATTTTCAATGGGATTTGAAGAGAAGGATCATAGGTAACGTTTTCTAATCCTAATTCATTGTTAGACCATTAATCCCCATCGTTTTCCTTAGTTTAATTAACAAAGATGGGTGAAAACCATGGAAACTTGATGAAACTTCCCCATGTAAAAATATGAGGATTTAGGGAGACTTTGGCATCAGATTTTGATGATTCTTGTTCGGGTGAGTTCGTGAGTGAATGGGTGCTCGGAAAATATAACTTTTACCCGATTCCGAGACGTGGACCCGGGGGACTTTTTGGGCGAATTTCCTAATTTCGCGTATTAGCTTCGAATTTCTTAGCTATTTTTGTTTCCTTGAAATGATATTTACACTATGCAATCAAATTGAATAGATTTGGGCCACCCGGAGTCGGATACTCGTGGCAAGGGCTTGATATTTGGTTGAGTAGCGCAGTCAAGGTAAGTGGCTTGCCTAACTCTGTGTTGAGGATTTTCCCTTAGGATTTTTAACTGACTTTCACTATAAAAACCCCGTGTACGTGAAGTGACGGGTGCGTGCATGGGTTATTTTTACTGGTTTTCCTTCGTTCTTTCTATGTCATACCTCATTTTCAATTCTATTATTATTGTGATCGTTTTACACTGAGTAGCAACTTAAGATTTGAACATGTCAACCAATTTTACCTGATTTTCCACTACTACTACTATTTGAACCTTGATGAAGTATTTTACTCTATATTGCCTACTGTTTTTTCCTAAACTATTGAATTATGCTGCATCCGGTATACATCTTGCACTACATATTTAAATTGGGACTACGGGCCGAGATCCGGGAGCTTTCCCCCTGTACTGCATTGCATATTTAAATTGGGACTACAGAACGAGATCTGGGAGCTTTCTCCCTGTACTGCATAGCATATTTAAATTGGGACTACGGACCGAGATCCGTAAGCTTTCCCCCTGTACTGCATTGCATATTTAAATAGGGACTACGGGCCGAGACCCGGGAGATTTCCCCCTGTATTGCATTGCACGATTATCCATTGAATTATATGATGTGCTGAACTGAGATTTATTCACTTCATTCTTTCCGGTTTTACTTTATTTTCCTTTAATTATTGTTGTTTACTTAACTGTTAAATTATAACTGTCTTATTATGTTTTCAAACTCAGTAGAGCCTCAACCTGACCTCGTCACTACTTGACTGGGGTTAGGCTGGGCACTTACTGCGTACGAATGTGGAGTACTCACGCCCTTTCCTGCGCATGTTTTCCCCATGTGCAGATCCAGGTACCGGTACACAGCGCTTCGGCTAGGAGTACCCAGGCAGCATTCTTGGAGACCGCGAGGTAATTCTTCCGCGTCCGCAGAATCCCACGTGTCCCTGTCTACTCCATTACAGACTTAGTAGATAGTCCGATATACATTTCTTATTTCCGTTGTATAGAGCTTACTTGTGTAAAGCTTGTGATTGTGATATTCCGGGTTTTGGGAAAAATAAAAGTTATAGCAGCCGAGCGGCTAGCTCATAGTATTATCGTTTATTTACTGTTACTATTTCTGTTTGTCTTACTTGTGAAATTGTTAGGCTTACCTAGTTGTAGAGACTAGGTGCCGTCACGAGACCGTTCGGAGGGTAATACGGGTCGTGACAGACAAAGTACCAAGAGAAGATATTAATTACACCTATAGATGCCCCGAGGGACAGTTTGGCATCGTTCTATATACGTTCACAAATCGAGGCCTAGAGATTGGCTAACAACTAGAGGAAAAGGGAGATAAGAGTCGCTTAGGTTCACTTACAAGTTTAGAGTCGTACATGCTGCATGATAGAATATAGAAACAATTACGAGATTGTAAGGTTTCCGACCACAAGTCGTGGTGTGAGAAAGAGGCCTAAAG
>ML474282.1:9269-20870 GCA_005239535.1 Nicotiana rustica | reverse complement strand
ATTTTGAAGGATAAATTGTGTTATGCTCCTTTGTTACAATTACCTGATTTTAATAAGTCCTTTCAAATTGAGTGTGATGCATCTGGTAGAGGTATTGGGGCTGTTTTAATGCAAGATTATGAACCAATCGCTGATTTTAGTGAGAAATTGAATGGGGCTGCATTGAATTATTCTACTTATGATAAAGAATTGTATGCCTTGGTAAGGGCTCTTCTACATGGCAGCATTATTTTTGGCCAAAGGAGTTTATGATAAAACATGACCATGAGTCTTTAAGATACTTGAAAAGCCAAGGTAAACTTAGTAGAAGACATGCCAAATGGGTTGAATTCATTGAGACATTCCCTTATGTGATCAGCTACAAGCAAGGTAAAGACAATATAGTTGTTGATGCGCTTTCAAGAAGGTACGCTCTTGTTTCTACTCTTACTTCTAAATTGATGGGATTTGATCATATTAAGGATTTATATGTTGGTGATTCTGATTTTGATGTAGCATTTTCGGCATGTTTAAATGGGCCTTTTGAGAAGTATAATCGGGCCTTTTGAGAAGTATAATCTGAAAGATGGGTTTCTTTTTAAAGAGAATAAGCTTTGTGTCCCTAATTGTTCTTTGCGAGAAGTTTTTGTGAGGGAAGCACATTGTGGGGGGCTTATGGGACACTTTGGTGTGCCTAAAACACTTGACATCCTTGCTGAAAATTTCTTTTGGCCTAATATGAGAAAAGATGTTGAAAGATTTTGTGCTCAATGTCTTGAATGCAAACAAGCTAAATCTAAAGTGTTGCCCCATGGTTTATACACGCCATTACCTGTTCCTATTTCACCTTGGATTGATATTTCTATGGACTTTGTGTTAGGATTGCCTAGAACAAGGTATGGTAAGGATAGCATCTTTGTTGTGGTAGATAGGTTCTCAAAAATGGCTCGTTTTATTCCTTGTTTAAAGACTAATGATGCTTCTCATGTTGCTGATTTATTTGTTAGAGAAGTTGTTAAATTGCATGGTATACCTCGAACTATTGTTAGTGATAGGGATGCTAAGTTTCTAAGCCACTTTTGGCGTGTTCTTTGGGGAAAATTGGGAACAAAATTGTTGTTTTCTACTTCTTGTCATCCACAAACTGATGGACAAACCGAGGTAGTAAATAGAACCTTAGGAAATATGTTAAGGGCTGTTCTAAAAGGAAAATTAACTTCTTGGGAGGATCACTTGCCTATGGTAGAATTTGCTTACAATCGAACTGTTCATTCATCTACTGGTTATTCTCCTTTTGAAGTTGTTTATGGCTTTAACCCCCTTACACCCCTTGACTTATTGCCTTTGCCTACTAATGAGATGGTTAGTCTTGATGGGAAAAAGAAAGCTGATTTGATGAAGACTATTCATGAGCACACCAGACTCGCAATTGAGAGGAAGAATGAGCAAACAACTTTACGAAGAAATAAAGGTCGAAACTAGTTATCTTTGAGCCAGGTGATTTGGTTTGGGTTCATATGAGGAAGGAGAGATTTCCTTCAAAAAAGAAGACAAAATTGCACCCTAGAGGAGATGGGCCATATAAAGTACTTGAAAGGATTGGAGATAATGCTTACAAATTGGACCTTCCAGGTGAGTTTCAAGTAAGTGCTTCTTTCAATGTTGCTTACTTATCCTTGTTTGATGTAGGTTCAAATTCGAGGACGAATTCTTTTCAAGAGGAGGGGAATGATAGCTCAACGGACAAGCATAAAGCTTTAGAAGCACCAAGAAGGCCATTCACAAGGTCTCAAGCTAAGGAGAAGCAAGACAAGGTTGTTGGGCTTCAATGGGAGATCAAGAAGGCACTAATGGTGGAAGAACAACTCAAGAATTATGGAGATGATTTAGCTAAGTGCTACACTCATTTCATGGTCCAAGTCCAAATCCAAGAGGAGGTAGATTGGGGTCCAAGCACCAGTCAAAGAGGGCCTAAATTAGGCGTCTAAATCACCATAAATCAGCTCAAGGAGGGGCGGCCAAGACATAGGACAAGGAGTTAAAGTTCCTTATTTTATTTCCTAGTTTGTTAGGGCATATTTGATGCTTTCCTAGGTAGTTAAGGTTTTGTTTTTATTTTCCTAAAATTATTGGAATTACTTTCCAAGATTGACTTGGTTTTTATTTCCTAGAGTTTTACCTTTTCCTATGGTAACTGGACTTGTTGTCCAAAGTAGTTTAGGACTTTATTTCCTTAATATTAGGTAGAATTTCCCCCTCCTTATGTAAAGGGGTATCTTCTTGCTTTTAGACTTACACTATTATCAATAAAAATTGTGAGTTTTTTCTTGCACTCTTCTGTGTGTTTATTCTTGGATTTATTCTTCAACCTTCAAGACTCGACTTAAGGTGGTAAGATTAAATTCTTTCGAAATCTTAGATCACTTCTAGGTATTCAAGAAAGGTGATAAGTTTAGGCTTGTTGTTGTTCTTGTTATTCTAAAGGGTCGGGTTTCACAATCTATCTATTGTTCTTTAATCTCTACCAAAGGCGATTAATTCTTCGTTAGCTAATTGTTGTTGTTAGGATTCAACTTCAAGAATAGACTTCTTGAATTCAAGAAATTCTTTCTTGAATTCAATCTATCCTTAATTTTCCGTCTTCTTTTGTTTCTTTATTTTTTTTTAGTTTCCGCACGTTTCTTGATTTTTTCCTTAGTAATTTTTGGACCCCTATCGTATTGTTATCACCTCTAGCCCGAGCGGATGATGACAAATTGAAACAACAAATAATATTATGGCTAACATAAGGAAATAACCCCCTTTCAAAGGTCATGGATGACTTGTTTACTTTTCTGTTGTCCAGAACACAACTTTTAGCTCATGCTACTAATTCCATGCAACTCTTAACTAGTCCAACCTCCCTCTTGTCTGTCGCAGATTGCTCTTATTTCTTAAAGTTAAAACATATTTTGCTTTATTTGCTAAAGTTTTAGGTAATTTAAAGAAAAACTATTGGACCACTTAAGACTTAACTAATGATCTCAATATCAGAAAGGTCATGTCTGTTTTCAAAGTCAAGGTAGGGCGTATGTCTAAGGAACTATCATGATTAAAAAAAATTAATTCATTTGTAAATCAATGATGCAGATGTCATCAATATGTAGAGTTAAGAAGTAAATAATAGGAGAAAATGTTATTCAGTGGTTAAATATATGGTTACTTAATGAGCTTTTCGTTAACCAAAATGTCGTTGTAACTAAACCAACTTAAGGAATTTTCGCCGTCTTGTAGTAATATAATTTGCTATATTGCGTGAACTGCAGTATCATGACTTATTGAACTGAAAATAGAACATTACACTTTGGAAATGCAATAGGTTATTAAATAATTACGAGAAGAAGGAGAAAATAATATCGGGAGAAGGTGCATCAAACCATGTTATTTACTATGGTTTAACTGATAAATTGAGGTAAGGGTACATATTAACTAACTATGATTAAATGATAAATCTTATATAGAGAAACTTGTCATGTGCCTATCTCTTTGATGCATGGACCAGGTCTAGTTACGTACTTTCCAGAGGGATTTTTCATTAATCAATATGTTAAAATAAATATCAAAGAAAGATTGTCACCATCTCTTGCACACATTTAGCTTGACAATTATTTTTATTTTTTTTCTAATTTTCTACTCTGAATTTTTACATTCCATCAGCCGCTGTACCAGTTTATGCCATTCTGTTCTTAAAATGACCTTTTGGCTCGTCAAAAACCGTAAGCTAATGATTTAAAAATTCACCAGTTGGGAACATTGTATCCTAAAAATGCTTTGACACCAAAATGAGACACCTAACAGAGACATAAAGAGACTTACTTAAAAGAGTAAAAACAGAGCAACAGAAGATTTACAAAACGAAGATAAATAAGAGCTTATCAAGATTCGAAAACAAACCTTCGCATCAGCACCAAATCCTTTAGCGAACTTGTTTTGAACGTAAATATTGGCCACCATGAATGGCAGCATGGAAAAGATAATAAGTGACAATAACCAACTTGCTCGAAAAGCAATTACTGCACCAACAATTGCAGCCGCGACATCTTTAGTTATTTTTTCCAATATATCCCCCACTAGAGCTCGAACAATAGCAGCATCAGCAGAAAGCTTTGTGGCTATCACTCCGACTGAGTTCTGTGGCTCATCGAACCAACCAATTTCCGTGTGGACAACCTTTTGAAAGCACATCGATCTAATACGTTGGATTAACTTACAACCAGCCACGCTAAAAGATAGTGTCGCTAATGGAGATGAAATCAGTAACGTTGTTGCAATAACCACAATCATAAGTGCCCAAAATTGTGTATCTTTCTTTAGTTCCTCTGGTGGCTCATAAAATGATTTAATCATGTTGGATAGCAGTAATCCAAAAATGGGGAGGACGGAACCAGAAACTGATGCAATTATTGCTCCCACAAATAGAATAGGAAACTCAGGCTTATTGAGATATGCAAGACGAGTAACTGGATCTTTTTCGAGCTTTTTAGACACTTTTAAATTCGTATCTGTTGCTCTTGCTAATCTAGTTTCAGGAACGTCATCAATTGCTGGAGTACCATAATTGTTTCTGGATTCTGGTCTTGACTCCATAGAAAGATGTTGTGAATCATTGAGGCATATTTCCTCTTTTGCTTGATTTACTTCTTGGAAGTGAATAAGTCGAGAGTATGCTCCCTCAGGATTTTTCAATAGCTCAAAGTGTTTGCCTGACACATTAATGACATTAGCATCCAATCTCCGAAAACATGAGAGAATATTGGAAAGGATAGCTATGTTGCATGGAAAAAGATATTTGTAATTCAGTAGAAAATCTTTTGAAAAGAGTCAACACATTCAGCAGTGCTTCAAACGCTTGTTGAAAAATAAGCAATATATCTAGTATTATCATCATTAATGAATCCGGGTATGGTCCCTGTGGTTTTCCTTTAGGTAAAAGGTTTATATGTGAAAGTAAGTTCTAAAAAATTTGATAACTGTAGAAGAATTTATACATATTTGTTTATACCTTTCTCAACAATTTTGCCTTGATGAATGACAGCTATATTATCTGCATTCCTCACTGTACTGAGACGATGTGCAACTATTAAGGTTGTTCTAGCAACCATAATTTTGTCAAGTGCTTCTTGTACAGCACTCTCTGATTCGGCATCCAGAGCACTTGTTGCCTCGTCTAGAAGTAAAATGCGAGGGTCTTTCAGAATTGCCCTAGCTATAGCAAGTCTCTGCTTTTGTCCACCAGAGAGTTGAGTTCCACGTTCACCGACCCTAGTTTCTATTCCCTACAAGCAAAATCATTCGATGTAACAAAATCCTAATCCTAATCAAGACAGACAAGTATGTATTAAAAATATGAACCTGGGGTAGGCTTTTGATAAATTTGGTTGCATTAGCTATCTCAATTGCTACTTCAATTTCTTCCTTGGTGGCTCCATCTTTACCATATGCAACATTTTCCTTGATGCTAGTTGAAAACAATGTAGGTTCTTGACTTACTAGAGCAATTTTTTGTCTAATCCACCTAATTTGGAACTCTTTGAGATTAACTCCGTCTATAAGAATTTCACCTAATTGTGGATCATAGAATCTCTCAATCAAACTAATCACTGTGGATTTCCCGCTTCCGCTTTCTCCGACCAAAGCAGCAGATTTTCCACTAGGGATTAACAGCGAAAACTCGTTGAGTACACTCTCTGTTGGTCGACTCGGATAGCTAAAATAGACATCTTTTATCTCTATATCTCCATGGATGTCATCCAAAATCATCCCACTATTGTTGTACGCATCAATCTCTGGATTTCTGTTTATTGTCTCAAACATCTTGAAAGCAGCAGCTTGGCCTGCTGTAAATGCAGCTAAGCAAGGAGATGCCTCACCTATTGACCTGAAAAAATAGTTTTTGTACTTATGATGTAAATGATCATCACATTAAAGCTCTTAAACTTGAAAGCATGTTCCAAGCTACTCAAGATTCATCTACGAAATGCTCACGTTGAAGCAGTTAACACAGCCAGAGTTACATTCAGCACCGCACCTCCTGTGTAACCTTTCTCCAAGATCATCTTTCCACCATACCAGAAAGCCAAAGCATAATTGCTGAAAAGAATAAAAAGGACTAATCCCAAGCCTAACCCACTTGCAAGTCCTTCATGTACACCAGATCTGTACGCCTTTTCTAGGAACTTGTTATACTTCTCGAGAGCCTGCTTTTCACCTGTGAATGATGCCACCTATACAATATGCAGTGTGGATTTTATCCGAAAGAAAAGAAAGTATGTTATCCCTACCATTTTCCTTAATGACATTCTATAAAATAAGGACCCCAGAAAGAATCGAATTTCAATACTTCATGTAAGATTAGCAAAATGTTTGTATTAATTTATTTAGATTGTACATAACATTACTGCGGACCAGATTTTACTTGCTCCTCTATGGTTTTTATCTCATGTCTTTCTTCTTTCTCCTTTTTTTATCTACGCTTTGTGTTTAAAATGTGCGACAAACTATAATTTTGATCATTTGCATCAAGCTTCCTGTGTTCTACAACTCATCATATTTAGAAGCTAAATATAAGATGTTTTAGTTGGTTCTCAAGGTAAATGAAAGATTTAAATAAAAATGGAAGGCCTCCACAGAAGAAAAGGTAACGCTAACTAAGTTAAAGCTAGAAATGCTAAATTATGTGGAAAATAAGAAACTTCTAAAGCATGGTGTTAAATTAGTAAAATGACAAGAAGTAATCATGGAGAACAAACACACATAAAACAGGCATCAAGTTCTAAGGTTAAAATCTTACAGTTCTGATAGAAGCAATTGTTTGCTCAACTACATAGGCTGCTTTAGAATAAGCTTTTTGTGAATCGGAAGCCTTTCTAGACATGAAGAGGAACATGACACCAACAACTATTGCCAGTGGTACAATGGTTGAAACCATAACAAGTGCTAGAAGCCACCCTCTGATGAAAGCAATAACAAATCCTCCTATAAAGATTGCCATATACCTTACGAACCTCCCCACCTGAGCACAAGCAAAATTTATGTTGCATTACAAGAATTTTCTTGTATAATTTCAACATTATAAAAATGATCAGAGTATTAATTGTCAGTCGTACCTTCTCGCCAATAGCATCTTGTATGATGAAAATGTCACCAGACATTTTCCCCATAATTTCCCCTGTATTTACTTCCTTATCGAAGAAAGTAACATCTAGTCGAAGAATACTTGTAAAATACAACACCCTTAGTCGAGCAGCTTGTCTCTCCGCAGTGACCGTCCAACAAGCCACCTCTAGCAAACAAAAAATCTTTTTTAGGAGCTTCTGCTAATTGCATTTCAAATTAGCTCAAGTTAATTGGACTTACGAAGGAATGCTGCTACACCTGTAGCGATTGCCAAGTAAACAAGTTGTAATGACACCTGAAAAACAAGCATTCGATTCAGAAATCATCAATTGTGCTAATTTGTTTTGAGGAGATCGATCGCTGCTTCCTTTTGAGGAGCAGAGCGCCGCCGAACTCCTCCGTTTTCCACCCCGTCACTTGCGATTTCATCCGCCGCCATGATGACGCTCTCTCTCCCTCCGTTCCTCTCTTTCCACCATCGTCCGAAAGCTTAAAAAGATTCATCTCACTTTTCCGCACAATTTAGATTGTCTCTCTCTCTCTCTTTTGTTTTTGTTTCCTTCTTTGCTATATTGAAAATTCTTTGGGAGATGGACAAGAATGCTTTTAGCCGAATGTTCTCAAACTAAAAAATGTAAAAATCGTACCGACTAGCCAGTTCTCGATTAGCCTTTTAAAAATAATTGGTAATTTGTAAAGTTATTGAAAAATAGTTATTATTTGGCTGTAATATGAACAATTCCAGCATAATATAATGGATATCGGCACATATTGTAATTTCAACACACGAAAAGTTACAGTATGATATAGTGGAGATTGAAGCATATGTGTATGAACTTCCATCATATTATGCTAGACCAGTATATTATACTTCCAGCATAAGTATACTCAAATTATTTTCCGAATTTTTAACATTATTTTCGTTCAAATTTATCTTTACATAAAAATAATTAAATTTCGATTACTTTTGAAATTGTAGTAATTTTTAAACGACCACTTGTAAATTGACTATTTTTTAATTTCTCTCCTAAAAAATGGGTCATAGGCCCACATATGGTTATTACTCTTGATGGGTTCTTTAGCATATTAATAGTGTTTATGTTATATTTACTTTACTTTTTAAATTGTTTATTAAAGTTTAATTAGATGGCATAATTTTGCTCTTTAGGAAACTTTTTATCCGATAAGTAGAGTTTATATTGTACCTGCTCTACATATCTACTTGATTGGTATGATTTTGCTCTTCCGTTTATTATGTTTACTCTACTAATCTATTAAATTATTTATTGAATTCCACTCGATTGATATAATTTTTCTACGTTGTTTTAATAAAATATTCTTCAAATATGTAATTCAAATTTCATATTCACCAATTACCAACTTTAAAAGACTTTCTTTGCCTTTTTCAACACTTATAAGGTTTAAGTTTTAACAACAAAATTTTGAGCTTATTTCTACGGTAAATTACTAAATCGAAAAAATTTAAGCCCAAATTATTTCAAACGATTTTAAAAATAATCGATCATTAACTTTTACTTTTACAACCAAACAAGATTTTTAGGTTTTAAATGTTGAAGATTTTTGGTGTTCAAGTTAAAAACGGAGACATCTTACTAAGACCATAAAAAACAAGACATTCTGCCAAGATCAATCCCGTTGTCGGACTCGCCATATAATTCTTTGTAACTTTTTTGTGCTATAGTTGTTTTGAAATTTGTGGTGTTAAATATAGCGTAGTATTTGTGTGCCAAAAACAACTTCTCATTCGACATGAATTAGAAGTTTAAGTCAAAGTATTTTTAAATTATTCTTGTTAAAAAGAACCAAAAAAGAAATAGGTTCACCTACGAAAACAAAGGAATTTTTTTCAGATTTTTCTTTTTGAAAAATACATAATTAACCCAAACTTATTCCTATTTGTCAACCACACACTTAAATTTAAGTGTCATATTGCTCTCATCTCTTATTCGAACAGTATCTCATAAAGCTCAGAGAGGTGTATATTTGGACCAGAAAATGGGGTACTCATTATCTCCCGCGGAATCTCAATATTCCGGACTCAGGAAAATGTTGTTTAAACCCCTATTCTATTAAAACAACCTCAAAGTTTCACAAAAAAATAACAAATCACCTAAAGGGAAAAAAAAGTGATGATCAGTCACTGAAAAGGATAAGAAAATGCGAGCACTGATTGTACAACTTTTTTTTTTGGAGCAATAAATATCTATAGAAAGTCCACCACAAGGCGGGCCGATGAGAGCAGGTCATAGAGAACGGGCAGGCTAGACCACTACTAGAAAACTGCCTAAAATCGTCTAGAAATACCGATCAAAATCGGTCGGAAAACTGAAAAAATCGACCAATTTTCGACCGACTTTAATCCGTCGAAATTATGTTGGTCGGTAATAAATAGCGATCGAAGTTGGTCGCAATTTACCCACCGATTTCGGTCGGTCAATTAAATTTCACAAATGACCCAAAAAAAAAATCTGCAGAAAAAACCGACCGACTTAATTATGCATTCGGTCGATCAATTAAATTTCACAAATGACCCAAAAAGAAAAAATTTGCCGGAAAAACCGAATGACTTAATTATGCAATTAAAAAATGCAACGTCTTGGTATTGAAGCAGGGTATGTTAATACTATGGCATGATACTATTCTACCACTAAACCATTAGTACATTTTGGTTTGAGACTTTCTTTTATTTACTAGATGATGTACCTGTGCAGCCCAATTGTTGCTTTTTTTTCCTTCTCTGTATTCTTCCTTTTAATATTTCTTGGTCTATTGCTAATTACACACTTTCTATGCCTTTAGGGAAAGAAGAAAGAGAATAGACTTTTGTGTAATAATGTATAGAACCACGATTACATGTATTGTTATTTATCTTTTGCATTATGTGCATTTTAATTTTTCTGAAATCGTATTACTATACCAATCACTTTGAATTACTTGTCGAAGTTTAATGCTTTACTATACAATGATTAGATAATAATTCAAGTAGAATTTAAATTATTTTTACATTGGGTCTACACTTTTTTATTTTAAAAAATTTTTGCACCACTAAGCCTTAAATTAATTACTATAAAATAATAATTAAAAAGTCAATTGAAAAATAAGTCGCCATGTATTTTTCTCATTGTTTAAATTAAATGATATATAGTTTTATTCTTTTAGTAATTTCAGTTGTGTTAATATATTACCTTTTTCTTATACTAATCAAAATTTGAATAATAAAACATATTAATATTATTCCCAAATAGTTGATGAAAAGGTATTTTTTGGTCCTTTAAAATAATAATTGTGATTTTTAATTATTAAGAATTTTAACAAGAAAATTTGTATTTTGTTCTAGTTGAATGACATAATATTAAAAATAAATTAGATCTCTCGATCCCTCTAAATACTAATCAAATTGACCTTAATTGAAATATTACAGTTTTTCTAGTTTCATTTGATATGATTGAGATACTATTTAGGGTATAATGAAATTTTTATCACAATATTAGTATTTGTTGAGATTTTTTAAAAATAATTAATTATAATGTTGAATTCTTATTGAATAGAGTACGTACCCAACTAACTTCGATCATAGAGGGAGAAGTATAATCATGTATGACGAAACTTCTCATACTTCCTAATAATAATGATTCTAAAAGGAAAAAAATTCACAAATTAATTATCTTATTTACTTCAGATATTCCCAACACATATTTTAGAGAGGGGATACTTATTATACGATTTGAACAATTTTTTAATATTTTATAATAAAAAGGGAACTTAAAACTATATTTATTCTTAAATATTGTTTTCAAATTTTATAAAGTATTCCAATTGAAATTGCAATTTAATGAGAACTTTGTATAAAATGATATCAATTGATAATGATATAATAACATTTGAATCTAAATCAACATACATTATCACTAATTCTTTTTTAATAAAATCTTCTTTACCTGAAATAATTAATAAATAAAATAAATAAAATAATATTTCTTAAGCAGAATAGATTGTCATATATAAAACTATGTGACCTTAGTATTGATAATAGGTGAATTAGACTATATTTTCACCCCTAATAACCCATACTCTGGTGTGTTTTTAATGTAAATATTGATAACAAAATGCTTTGATTAGTGTTTTTCGTGCTTTGCAGGATAGATTCTACGAGAGGAGATACTTTGGAGCAATTTGGAGTCAATTAAGGGAATTTGAGGCCAATCGAAAAGAATCCGTGAGAAAAGCACAAGAGAAGAGGCTAAAAGTGTTGGGACAGGGTCCACCGCGACCGCGATCGACCGCGGCTGGATCGCGGTGGAGAAATAACTGAAGTCCACCGCGGTCGCGCCGCGTTCCTGCCGCGACCGCGGGCGACAGCTGACATGCCGAGATGAATCCATAATGTATATTCGACAAATTACTTTAGCTTCTTACTAATGCCATTTTAAAATTATAAGTTAAAAT
>ML474279.1:18687-50808 GCA_005239535.1 Nicotiana rustica | reverse complement strand
ATATTTGCAGGCAGGCGAAAACCTGAGCAGGGACCCGATCCCAGCAAGAAACACAAAATCCTGCCAGCATGGACTAGAAGAGTTCTCATTCACCCATTTCCAAATTACAAGGGACCCAAACTTGTTTGGGTTCCTAAATCTAACCACTAACTTGCATGTGCAGGGATCAGCGAGGGAACGTGGACTATAGTGGATCATGGACAGTGGATGCTCAAAGCATATGACTGGAAATACTATGGATTTTCTCTCACTGAAGGCCCTGCAAAGAGGGGATGTATCCTTTGTAAATGGAAAGAAAGGCTACATCCTTGGTGTTGGAAGAGTTGGAAGATCACTGGAATACTCAATAGAAAACGTTTACTATGTGAACAGACTAAAATACAGTCTTTTGAGTGTTTCACAAATCTGTGATAAAGGAAATAAGGTGGAATTTTTGTCAAAAACATGCACTGTTACAAGTCTAGTAACTGGAGAGGTGGTGCTGATAGCCAAAAGGTACAAAAATATCTATGTTGCTGATTTCAAATCTCTAGAAGAAGGTGAGGTGAATTGCCTTAAGGCAATTAAAGATGATGCTGAACTTTGGCACAGAAGACTAGGGCATGCCAGTTTCTCTCTGTTAAACAAATTGATTAAGAGGGACCTGGTTCGTGGTCTGCCAACGTCAAAATTCAAAGACCACAAAGTATGTGATGCCTGTGCAAAAGGGAAACATGTAAGGTCATCCTTTAAACCAAAGAAGGATGTCAGCACATCCAGGCCTCTTGAACTCTTCCATATGGATCTATGTGGACCAATGAGAATTGCAAGTAGGGGTGGAAAGAGATACATTTTTGTGATTGTGGATGACTACTCCAGATTCACTTGGACACTGTTTCTTCGATCAAAAGACGAGACATTTGAGATATTTGTGGCCTTTGTTAAAAGAATTCAAGTGAAAATGAACATAAAGGTAGCTTGCATCAGATCTGATCATGGAACGGAGTTTGACAATGCAAGATTTGATGAATTTTGTATTGAGAATGGAATTACACACAATTTCTCAGCTCCAAGGACTCCTCAGCAAAATGGTGTGGTAGAACGGAAGAACAGGACCTTGGAAGACATGGCTCGAACGATGCTCATAGACAGTGGGATTGCAAAGAATTTCTGGGCTGAGGCAATCAACACAGCGTGCTACTTGGTGAACAGGTGCATGATCAGGTCCTTCCTAAACAAAACTCCTTATGAACTGCTCAATGGAAGAAAGGCCCAAGGTAACTCATCTAAGGGCTTTCGGCTGCAAATGCTACGTGTTGAACAATTGGAAGGATCAGCTGGGAAAATTTGATGCCAAGAATGATGAAGGAATTTTTCTGTGCTACTCCTCTCAAAGCAAAGCATACAAAGTGTTCAATAAAAGAACTCAATGTGTGGAAGAGAGTGTTCATGTACTCTTCAATGAATCTCCATTCTCAACCAAAGAGAACAATGGTGATGATCAAGACAATGAACCACTTTTGGTTCCAGGAGAAATCTCTGATGGATGACATGCTAAGTCAAACAAAGGAGACATTGGAAGAAAACTCAACACTGTCCTCAGGACCTCAGGAGGAACCTGGTACCCCTATCTCTCCCACAGAAGCTGAGGAAAGAGTTCAAGATGCAGTGGAAAGCACTCCTCAAGCTGCAGAACAGGAATCACATAGAAGCCTAACCAACATGCCAAGTACCTCTACCAATCAGATTCAGGTTCCAAATTGGAAACATAAAAGCTCTCACCCACTTGATAACATAATCACCCCTCTTGATTCTGGAATTCAAACCAGATCAAAAACCAGAAATTCCTTAGCCTTCTCAGCCTTTCTGTCTCAAATTGAACCTAAAAATATTAAGGAAGCTCTAAAGGACGCCGACTGGATTGTGGCTATGCAAGAAGAGCTCCATTAGTTTGAGAGAAATAAGGTTTGGCACTTGGTACCTCGACCCTCAGGTAGAACCATCATAGCAACCAGGTGGGTGTTCAGGAACAAAATGGATGAGAATGGGAAGACTACTAGAAACAAAGCAAGGCTGGTGGTTCAAGGCTACAATCAAGAAAAAGGGATTGATTATGATGAAACATTTGCTCCAGTTTCTCATAAGGAAGCCATTCGAATTCTCATTGCCTTTGCATCCCATATGGAATTCACCTTGTTCCAAATAGATGTGAAGAGTGCATTCTTAAATGGTTATCTCAAAGAAGAAGTGTATGTCAAGAAACCCCCTGGGTTTGAAAGCCATGTTCATCCAGAACATGTGTTCAAGTTAGACAAAGCCCTGTATGGATTGAAGCAAGCCCCTAGAGCGTGGTATGAAAGACTATCAAAGTTTCTACTCGATAATGGTTTTACTAGAGGGAAAATAGACAACACCTTGTTTCTAAAGAAAAGAAGAAGGAACCTTCTCATTGTCCAGGTCTATGAGGATGACATTATTTTTGGAGCTACAGCAAACTCTCTGTGTAAAGAGTTTGCAACGCTTATGGGAAGTGAGTTCGAAATGAGCATGATGGAGGACCTGAACTTCTTCCTGGGTCTTCAAGTCAAACAGTCCATCAAGGGCATGTGCATCAGTCAGTAGAAATACATCAAGGAAATACTCTAAAGGTTTGATATGGAGGCTTCCAAGGTTATTGACACACCCATTGAAGTGGCCACCAAACTTGACATGGATGATGCTAGCACCCCTGTAAATCAAACCATGTATAGAGGGATTATTGGATCACTTTTCTATCTTATAGCTAGCAGACCAGACATAGTCTTCAGTGTGGGACTGTGTGCAAGATTTCAATCTAATCCCAAGGAGTCACATCTGAAAGCATCTAAGAGGATCATGCGCTACCTCAAAGGCACACAGGACCTGGTCCTTTACTATCGTTCAGGTGACAATTTTAATCTTATTGGTTATGCTAACGCTGACTATGCAGGTTATCTTGTAGATAGGAAAAGCACTTCAGGGATGGCTCATTTTCTTGGATCTTGACTAATCTCATGGGGCATAAGAAAGTAGAACTCATTAGCACTATCCACAGCTTAAGCAGAATATGTTGCAGCTGCCTCTTGCTGTGCTCAACTGCTGTGGATCAAACAACAATTGGAGGATTTTGGAGTTTTCATCGACAGCATTCCACTCATATGTGACAACACAAGTGCACTCAATATGGAAAAAAAACATGTTCAACACAAAAGAACCAAGCATATTTATGTGAGACATCACTTCCTTAGAGACAATGTTGAAAAGGGACACATCTGCATGAGATTCTGTTGCACTGAAGATCCAATTGCAGACATTTTCACTAAAGCTCTTGGAAGAGAACACTTTGAGAAGAACAAACTGCCTCTGGCATGCTGAGACCCAATTAGGAACCTGGTTCTCCTATGGCTTACATGTCTTACTCAGGATAAGATGCTAAGGTGTTTTCCTAATAAAGTCTAACTCACTTCTATACCGTTGCAGGTAGACACACATGGTGATTACAGAATTTAATGACGTGGCACTGTAGACCATGAAAGGACTGTACTCTCTTTTCTCCAAATAAAACCAGCATGGGACCCGGTTCCTGTATACCAGGTTAGTAGTTACATGCGTTTATCTTCCTCTTTCTCAAAAAGGTAACTGCATTAATTACTGCTGCCACTATTCTCTTGTTCTCTCTCTCCGCCTGTTCAGAAAACACATCAATCAAGTCCTACCTTACACCTTTCAACTCCCCTACACGTTCTCCCACTTTTCAAAAAACCGCCACTTGGACAGGTTTCCCTTCCTCCTCCTCTATACATAACTCCTCTTCTCTCACCACTCACATCACTCTCACTTCTCTGAACCCAAAAAGCTTCCTTCTCCTCTACTCCTCTTCTCTCTCTTACTCATTGTGATAAAAAATAGCATCCCGAGACGAAATTGTTTTCTCCTCCATGGCTACTGACCTTAATATCACCCCTAGTGAGGGACAAGTTTCCTCACCATCCAAGGAAACCATATATGCTTCCAAGCCATCTTCACCTCCCCCAATACCAGAATCATTTCAGGGAGCCTCAGTCCCTGAAGCTTCTCACCTCGACTCGGAAACCCTAACCCCTTCAGCCACTGCTTCACCTCCATCTCCCTCTGTACCTCTATCTGCGCCACCTATTCCTGGCACATCTCCCACTTCTGACTCCTTAGAGGGAGATCCAAACCAGTACAGTAACTATGTTTTTCTCACTGCTCAAAACCCCATGGAGTCCCCAGACAATGAAGCCGCCGAAAATATCATTGCCATTTCTTCAAAAAAACCCTCTGAAAGATCTTGTCCTCTTCCTGAGACTCTGGAAGCCTCATCATCTGCTCTTAAAGATGCTGGCACCATGGTTCCTTTTGAGTCTACTCAGCATGAGACTCCAAAAACTGGTAAGGTACCTAGTACACCACCATCTCAAAGTGAGCCAATCTTCTACACTCCCCCTCTCGAATCTATTCCTCCCCTCCATCCTCCTGTGCGTATCGAGGATGACGATGATATGGTGCTCAGTGCACGTTTCAAGGTTCGTCATGGAGTCAGTCTTCCCACCCCCTCTGTGAAACGTCCCTCGACTAGACTCCAAAAGAAGGAGGATGTGGATCAGGCTCTGGACAAAAGCAAGAAATGTAACAAGCATAAGGGGTGGCGTCTGGTGCAGGAAGGTCAAATTGCAGTGGAAAAAAACATTCCAGTTGTTGAGGTTGAAGAGGAAACCACTAAGGAACCTAGTTCCTTAGTAACAAGAAAGAAAGCAGTGTCGAGTAAGAGTGTGAAACCCACAGTCTTAAAATTGGATGAGGAAGTGCCGAAGAAAGCCAATATTGGAGCAGCTAGTGAGCAGAAGTCTGTCAGTTCTAAGGGACCATCAGTTAAAGTGTCTGGAAAGCGAAAGAGAGAAGAAAAGGCTGAAGAACCAGAAAGGGAACCTGGTTCTGTTCAAGCTGCCATATGGAAGGAGAATGTTCAGCGGCAAAAGGTACTGCTAGGGCGTACAATCAACCCTGAGACTTTGGAAATGGTTGGAATGAGCCAACTCATGGCTATTGAATTCCAAAAATGGGAGGGTCTTCTAAATATGAGTGCGCCCAAAGCATATGAGGAAGTTGTTCGAGAGTTCTACACTACATTTCTCCTGCCGATTGATCTCCATGCTTGTGTGGTTGTAGGGAATGTGAACATCTTGTTCGATGATGCTCTCTTGGGAGAGATACTTGATATCCCATCAGAAGGAATATCTTCTATAGTTCCAACTCAGGATGCATGCAGTCACAATTTTCGGAAAGCCATTATGAAGCCTGGTTCTGTTCAACAGGGGGATCGGGTTCATAAGAAGTCTATGTTGCAAGTATACCAGCTGCTGTTTGAATTGGTCAACAAAGTCCTCCTCCTCAGGGCTGAACGACAATCTGTGGCATCCCTGTCTAACCTGATCCTTATGGAGGCTCTTGACAACTACACTCCAATCAACATGTCTGCTCTCATGATCAATCATATGAACAAGGTTGTGTCTCTCAAAGATGGAAATCACGGTCTCCCTTATGGCTTCCTACTGACCAGGGTCTTCAATTACTTCAAGGTGCCTCTCAGCAATCCCCGTGTTGGAACTCGCAAGCAGAGCTTCACCAAGCTTACTCTGGAAGAAAGTGAATGCATAGAGAAGGCTGGGGGCAACAATTCCACAATTTCTCAATTGATAAATGCTCTGAATGCTGCCCAGGAAACCATCAAGAGGCTGAAAGCTCAAATAGCTCTTATGGAGGCGTCAGGTCTGTATGATAAGGGACCTGGTTCTTCAACTTCCACTGATGAAGAAGTGTCCCGCCTGACAAAGGAGAATGCAGAATTGAAACCTTAAGTCGAAAATCTTATGGAAAGGCTTCTTCAGGAACAGTCCTCTGCGAATGCTTGCACGGACCTGGTCCTTCGCTCTCTCATTGCCTCTACCTTTAAGCCCTCCTCCTCTAGTGCCTCCTAAGATTCCTCTCTCATCTGTTCTCCTTATGATGTGGCTGGTTGTTCTTAATGTTATCTCCTTTTGTTTTTGTTGGATTGGAAACTATGTGCCTGCTCCCATCTTGAACATCCAAAGTAAAGTCTTCTGCCCTTGGGCAAAGACTTCTACAATGTTTTAATATTTTTGCTATTAAATGAAATCAGTACTTTTGTGTTCTAATTGATGCTTTTTCTGAATTTTATTCTGTCTTCTACCATGCATGTGTGCACACAAGGGCCATGAGTTAACTTTTGTGGACTTCCTGCGTATTCTTTTTACCTGCGTCTGGCTTTTTGTGATGTCAAAAGGGGAAGTGATTGGGGGTAATTGGGAATTTTTCCAGTTTAAAGGGAAAGGCACAGTTTAAGGGGGAAGCAAATCGACAAGGGGAACTCGTTAAGAACCTGGTCGGTGATGTGTTGCATTACTAGTTCACTTCCCAGTTATAAAAGTTTGTCATCATCAAAAAGGGGGAAATTGATGAGTTGTGTTTTATTTTGATGACCTAACAAACTTTTATGTGAAGAACCAGGTCGAGGACCTAATGCACATACAGCATCACAAGTCATCTATGTCTCCAGGAATTTCGGATCATACATTGCTGAATAAGGACGGATCAGCTGAGGGACCTGCTCTCTCATTGGACTCACAGATTCAAGAACAAGTCAACTTGATAGATGTAAAAAGCTGTGATAGAAAAGTGACTGGCTGTCACTGTTCACGCTACAGTGTAGCAACAGTGCAGTAGTCACTTCCTTGTGGTTGAGCCTTGTACCTTCAAGACATTGGGCATCCTTCTTGGGATGTGCAATGTATGAGAATATCTTGAAGTAAAAAGAACAATATTTACTCACTTTATTTCTTACAAAAAGAACATTCAAGCATTAAGTGCTCTCAAGCATTAATGACTCAAGAGCTTCAAGAGCAAGAAGACAACTCCACTAAGTCCTACACAACGTGTTCATCAAGTATTGATATTGACCTTAGTTGAGTTGTAATCTTGTATTTTGTTTTCATTGTATCCTACTAGCTTTTGTAGAAGCAACTAGTTAGGAACCTTTAATCTCTCATTCTTTAAACTGTTGTGCGTCTAAGGTTAGTCATGTGTCAAAGTCTTTGTAACTAGATAATTTCAAAGTGGCTTGTAAGAAGTATTACAAGTTAGTGTGTAGAAGTCTTTGTAAGGTTGCCTTTCAAAGTGGCTTGTAATAGTTTATATTACAAGTTAGTGAAGTTGAAATCCTACAAGTGTAGGTCGTGGTTTTTGTCCCCTTGAGTACTGTTGAACTCATACGAAACAGCTGAGGTACCTGATCCCTTGATATTCTCACCGACAGAAGTACAAGTCAACTCTACAGCTGGAAAGTTGTGACAGAAAAGTGACTGCCTGCAACTATACATGATGCAGTGCAGTAACAGTGCAGCAGTAACTTCCCATTGGTTGAAAAGTATACTAACTAGGCATGGGCATCCTTTTTGGGATGTCCTAGGGTTATAATATCTTGTTTGGAGACAAAAAATATATTCACTTGAGCATTTACTAAAAACATTCTCTCAAGCATTAAAGTGTTGCTCTTGCATTAAAGACTCAAGTGTGTCAAGAATAAGAAGACAACTCCACTAAGACGGACCAGTTTCACCATGTGTTGTTAGGTGTCCTTAGTTGAGTTGTAGAAGCATGGTTTATAATAGTTAAGATTACAAGTTAGTGAAGTTGAAATCCTATCAAAATAGGTCGTGGTTTATGTCCCCTTGAGTTGGGATTTTTCCACGTAAAAATCCTGAGCCTTTCTCACTTATTGTCTATGTCGATATCTCTGAGAGAACTGGTAAATGACCAGGTCTCTTTACTGTTTGGTGGACTCACAAAAACTATCAATTGGTATCAGAACGGGTTCTTTCTAAATGGCTAACACCTAGAAAGGATCTCTAATGGCTACTCCACCTAACCATGAAGAAGGACAATAAACATATCGACCTCCTAGATTCAATGGTCAATACTACGGGTGGTGAAAGACTCGTATGCATGACTTCATAATGACAAAAGATTCAGAACTGTGGGAAATCATCTGTGATGGTCCACATGTTCCTATGCAGAAAGTTGGAGAAGCAGGTCTATTGGTGCCAAAGACCAGGAAAGAGTTTCATGATGTTGACACGAAGGCAGTGGAAAAAAACTTTTGTGCAAAGAAAATCCTGGTATGCGGTATAGAACCTGATGAGTACAATAGGATCTCAGCATGCCAATCACCTAAGGAGATCTGGGAAGCTCTGCAGACGGCTCATGAAGGGACGACTTAAGTCAATCAGTCCAACATCGACATGCTTACCACTGTGTATGAACTGTTTCGAATGAAGGATGATGAATCTATACAGGACATGCATACTAGATTCACCTTCATCATAAATGAGCTTCACTAACTAGGAGAAGTCATTCCTAGAAACAAATTGGTTTGGAAGATTCTAAGTGTGCTCCGTAGCTCCTGGGAAAGCAAAGTGAACGCTATCACTGAAGCTAAAACGTGCAAACTCTAACCATGGATGATTTGATTGGAAATCTGAAAACATATGAGATGAAGAATAAGAAAGACAATGAGAGAAGAGAACCAAAGAATGAGAAGAACCTGGTTCTTCAAGCTGAAAAGAATGAGTCAAGTGAAGATGATAATGCCATGGCTTATCTCACTAAGAGATTCCAGAAGATGGTTCGAAGAAATGGTGGGATACCAAGAAGAGGCAGCTCGATAAAGCCTAGAAACTACGATTTGTGTCACAAATGTGGAATGTCGGGGCATTTCATCAAGGACTGTCCACTACTGAAGTAGGAGCCTTACAAGCACAATGCTGACAAGACTGTCAAGAGGAACCAGGTCCCCGACAAACAATTCATCCGGAAGAGTGCTGTTGATAATGTGGTGAATAAAGCCCTTGCTGCTTGGGGAAATTCATCAACTGAATCAGAGGAGGAACCAGAAGCAGATAACAATTCTATGATGGTAGTAGAGAATGAGACCAAGGTGTATGATTCACTGTTCGTGCTAATGGCTCAGTCCGATGATGATGAAGAAGATGAAAATGTTGAGGTAAACTTCAGAGATGTTCAGAGAAATCTGAAATCCTACTCTTCAAAAAAACTGATATCTTTGGAAAATATTCTTATTGACGCTTACTACAGTCTAATTGATGGCAAAGATTCTTTAATCATAGATCTAGGTGAAATGGAACAGTCTAGAGATGATTTAGTTGTGTGTGTGATAGATTTGAAAGAAACCATAAGTGAGCTTGAGAAAGAAAAAGAATCTTTAACCTGTAGACTAAACAGTGTAGAAAATGAGAGAGATGATTTGATGGTGGTGGTCGTGATCGTGGACCTAAAAGATACCATAAGTAACTTTGATAAGGATAAGGAAACATTAGCTGGAAAAAACAATAGTGCAAAAGATAAGAGAGATGATCTAACTGTGGCGGTAGTAGACCAAAAGGAGACAATAGAGAACCCGAATACTGAGAAGAATGCTCTAGCTGAGAAAATCAATGTTGTTAAACAAGAAAGAGATGATCTTTTAGTGGTAATCACATACTTAGAAGAAACTATTGAGGGACTCAAATTAGAACCTGATACTTCAAGCATGGATAAGGGAAAAGAGATAGCTAGTGAGAAATACATCAAGCTTGAAAAGGAACTGAATGATGTCAAAACAAGTCTGTGCTATGAGCTTTAGAAAAACAGGCAGCTACAAGCTGAAATGGCTAAATTAAAATTTGATCTTGAAATCACTAAATTGGACATGGTCTACAGATGTTGTCACTGCCAAGTACTTACATAACAGTGGAAACAGGTAGGGAATTGGGTTCCAAAAGGAGAAAATTCCTTACAACCCCCACAGCAAGTATGTTACTGTCCCAGACAATTGGCTTTGTACCCATTGTGGGAACAACGGTCACTTCAAGGAAAGTTGCCCAGCCAGGGATCAGTCAGTTCAGTAAAAAAAAATGTTTGTTGGGAAAAGGAATACCAAGTAGGGACCTGGTCCCAGCAGGAAAAATTGATTTTTGCCTGCATGGACTAGAAGAGCACTCATTCACCCGTTTCCTAACTACAAGGGACCCAAACTTATTTGGGTTCCTAAATCTAACCCTTGATTCATTTGTTGTGATGACTCAAAAGGTCATCCCGTGTATTCCTAGCTAATTCTGTGTTCCGAGGTCGTGAAAATCTCCTTATATCTCACCTCAATTTGTGTGCACAGCCCCGGCGTGTAGCCGAAAAGCCATTATGTGAAAACTGATAAAAATGATATTTTTGTGTTGAAATTAGAATAAATATGACTTTGATCAACATTTTTGGTAAATAGACCCGGACCGGTGATTTGATAGCCCCGAAAGGTCCGTAGGAAAATATGGGACTTGGGCGTATGCCCGAAATTGAATTCCGAGGTCCCAAGTCCGAGAAATATATTTTTAAAGAAAATTATTTTCTGAAAAATATAAAGGTTTTTGAAAATGAAAGTTTATGTGAAACCTGTGGTATCGGGCCCGTATCTTGGTTCCGGAGCCCGGTAGAGGTTTGATATGATTTATATGTCCTATCTGTGAAGTTTGGTAAGAAAAGGACTTCGTTTGACATGATTCGGATCAAAAATGCAAATTTTGAAGTCTAAAGAAGGTTTGAGAAATTTCATGAATTTTGGAGTTTAATTCGTTGTTTTTATGTTATTTTGGTGGTTTAATTACCCGAATAAGTCGNTTTAATTCGTTGTTTTTGATGTTATTTTGGTGGTTTAATTACCCGAATAAGTCTGTGGGATGTTTATGAGGTTGTGTGCATAATTGGTTTGGAGCCCCGAGGGCTCGGGTAAGTTTTGGGTAGGTGTCGGTGTGTTTTGGAACTCAAACATCTGGTGTTGGAGACTGTTTCTGGTGTCATGTGTTTTGTGCTATGCGAACGCATAGCATTGGTCGCGAACGCACAATACAAGTTTGGAGGGGGGAGGAATTACTCTATGAGAATGCACCTAAGGAGGTGCGAACGCATAGCTTTAGAGTAGGGCTGGGGGCTGGGTAGAGGTAAGATTGTGCAAACGCATCACTTAGAGCGCGATCGCAGAGAGTAGGTCCTAGAAGGCTATGCAAATGCGGAGTCTGGGATCGCGAACTCACTACCTTAGCGGGGATCTGGGGGCTGGGCACATTTAACCCTGTGCGAACGCGGCCCCACGCTCGCGAACACATAGGTAAGATTGGTTAACCCTCCGCGAACGCGGCGTGGGGATCGCGAACGCGGAGAAGAAATTCGCCCAGTTATTTGAAAATGTCCAAAATAGAATCAATACTGGATTCTTCACCATTTTCATAAACCTTTTCTTCTCCAAACCTCTTAGGCGATTTTGGAAGAATTTCTTCACCATAACCTCTTAGGTAAGTTATTTTGACTTGTTTTCTTCCATTTTTATTAACACCCATTAGAGTTTAAGCCTAAAAACATGGGATTTAAGGTGGAAAATTGGGGATTTGGGTAGAGTTAGGGATTTTTGATGATCTGGGAATTTGACCTCGTTTTGGGGTCGGATTTCAAAATAAATTATATATTCGGGCTCGTGGGGGAATGGGTGATCGGATTTTGGTCCGAACCTCGTGTTTTGACCAAGTGGGCCCAGGGTCGATTTTAGGAATTTGAAAGAATGTTGGGAAATCTATAATTAAGCACTGGAATTGAATTGGTAAGCAATTATTAATGTTATTGAGTCAATTATGTCTAGATACGATTGATTTGGAGTCGGGTTCGAAAGGAAAAGCGGTGCTAGAGGCGTGATTTGGATCCTTGGAGTCGAGGTAAGTGTTTGGCCTAACCTTAGCTTGAGAGACTAGGTGTTGAGTCATATCTGCTACGTGTTTATTCCATGTTCAATGTATATGTGAGGTGACGAGTACCTATATATTGTTGTTAAGCATGCCCGTGAGTCGATTTTCTATGATATATGCACGGCATCACCCTTTGTGCTTTTACTTTCTTAGACTGTTGCTTTGTTATGTGATTCAGTAATTGTTTCCCCCTTGTCCCCAACATGTTCTCCCCCGCTTTTATACTTAATTGATCATTTCCTGCCATTATTTCTGTTATATATTATTGAACTGCACAGGTGTTTATTGTTTGTCATGTCCTAGCCTCGTCAATTCTTCGCCGAGATTAGGCTTGGCACTTACTTAGTACATTGGGTCGGTTGTACTGATGCTACACCTGCACTTCTTTATGTTGTGCAGATTACGGTACTGAACCTGGTGGACACTGATCGAGGGAGTATCCTTCAATCCACAGGCGACACTGAGATAGTCATGCAGGCGTCCGCAGGCCTTGGCGTCACCTCCTATCGCATTCCTTTTTCTGTCTTTCCTTTGTATTTCTGAGACGGTTGTACTTGTTTATTCAGACCTTTATTATTAGTATTCTTAGACAGTCTGTGAAGTTGTGATACCAGTTCTGGGGGTTTTTACTAAGGATTTAGTAATGCTATTTATCTAATGTTTTAGATTTCATATCTTCCGCACCCTTGTTCATATTTGTTCTTGTTTATCGCTTTTCTTTTAAATGCCTAATAATAAGGAAATAAGTATATTAACCAGAACATTGGCTTATCTAGCGGGTTCAACGTTAGATGTCATCACGGTCCCGACGGTGGGATTTCAGATCGTGACAAGTTGGTATCAGAGCACTAGGTTGCCTAGGTCTCACAATTCACGGACAAACTTGGTAGAGTCTGAGGGATCGGTACGGAGACGTCTGTACTTATCTCCCAGAGGCTGCAAAGTTAGGAATAACTTCACATTTCTTCTTCTCTGTCGTGCGATTTGAATTCTAAGTGCTAATTGAGTTTCTATTCTATTCTCTCGCAGATGGAGAGAACGCATGCTTCCACATCTACCGATCAGCAGCCCGATCCTCTAGTTGCAGCTCTGACAAGGGGTTAAGGACGAGGCCGAGGTCGTGCTAGAGGCCGAGGCAGGGGCAGGGCTCAGCTCAGAGCAGCAGCCCCAGTAGAGGACCCACATGTAGATTTTATCGGTGAGGTTCCTGCTCATACGGTTCCGGTCGGACCAGCTCAGGTCCCAGAGGGGTTCATTGCCATCCCGATTCTTCAGGATGCTCTAGTCCGCTTAGTGGGCCTTATGGAGAGCATGGCTCAGGCCGGTCTACTTCCTACTGCATCAGCTATCTCTTAGGCCGGGGGAGGGGCCCATACTCCTGCTACCCGCACACCATAGCAGTTAGCTTCTCAGTTTCAGACTCCAGCACCTCATACAGTTGGAGCAGCTCAGCCGGGTATTGTGGCACAGGCAGCTAAGGGAGCAGCTATGTCTGCCGATGCTTTGTGGAGATTGGATCGGTTCACCAAGTTATTTCCTACTACTTTTACTGGTGCACCATCAGAGGATCCCCAGGATTACTTGGACAGTTTCTATGAGGTTCTTCGGAACATGGGGATCGTAAAGACCAATGGGGTTGCTTTTGCTATATTCCGTCTTTCTGGTACCGCCAAGACTTAGTGGAGGGACTATTGCTTGAACTGACCAGCTAGGTCTTCTCCTTTGTCTTGGGCTCAGTTCTCCGAGTTATTCTTGGGGAAGTTTCTTCCAGTCACCCAGAGAGAGGACTATCGGAGGCAGTTTGAGCGCCTCCAGCAGGGATCTATGACTGTTACACAGTATGAGACTAGGTTTATCACTTTGGCCCGACATGTTATCATGATAATCCCCACATATCGATAGAGGGTGAGGAGGTTTATTGAGGGGCTAGCTCATCCTATTAGACTACTGATGGCCAGAGAGACAGGTACTGATATTTCATTTCAAGATGCGGCCAATGTGGTCAGGAGGATTGAGATGATCTTGTCACAGGGCAGTGGTCAGGGGTCTAACAAGAGACCTCGTCATTTCGGCCGATTCAGTGGTGCCTCATCTGGAGGCAGAGATTCTTCTGGCAGAGGTCATCCTCCGAGAACATACCAGTCGGCACTTCAGGTATCCCGTAGTGCACCACCAGGTGCTATCAGTGCACCACCAGTTCCTATCAGTGCACCACCGCTTCAGAGCTTCCAGGGTGCTATTCTGGTCGATAGGGACAGTTTCAGGGCCAGCAGTCTCAACAGCAGAGGTCTTGTTACTCGTGTGGTGTTCTAGGACACATTGCTAGGTATTGCCCCCGAGCTTCTAGTAGTTCTCAGCATCTGGGTTCCCGTGCGATGATTCCCGCACCAGGTGCACCCCCACCCCCTCAGCTAGTTAGGGGTGGAGGTTGAGGTGCCAGAGGTGGAGGCCAAACAGTTAGAGGTGGAGGACAAGCGATGAGAGGTAGAGGTCAGCCCGCAGTAGGTCGACCCAGAGATGTTCATGTTGGAGGGGCTCCCCCGATGCTATGCTATTCCTGCCAGGCCTGAGGCTGAGGCCTCTAATTTAGTCATTACAGGTATGGTTTCAGTTTGCAGCAGAGATGCTTTGGTTTTATTTGATCCGGGGTCTACAGTCTCCTATGTGTCTTCATATTTTTCTCCTTATCTGATTATGCCACGTGATTCCCTGAGTACTCATGTATATGTATCTACACCGATGGGTGATTCTATTGTGGTAGATCGAGTCTACCATTCATTCTTAGTGGTTATTAGTGGTCTCGAGACTCATGTAGATCTCTTGCTTCTTTATATGGTTGATTTCGATGTTATCTTGGGGATGGATTGGTTATCTCCCTACCATTTTATTCTGGACTGTCATGCCAAGACTGTGACCTTGGCCTTACCGGGATTACCTCGATTAGAGTGGAGAGGGAATCCTAGTCAATCTTCCGGTAGAGTTATTTCATATATGAAGTATCGGTGCATGGTCGAGAAGGGTTGTTTGGCCTATTTGGCCTATGTTCGTGATTTTAGTGCCAAGGTTCCTTCTATGGAGTCTGTGCCCGTGGTTCGTGAGTTTGCAGAGGTATTCCCTGCTGACCTGTCGGGTATGCCACCCGACAGGGATATTGACTTTTGCATTGAGTTGGCTCCGGGCACTCTGCCCATTTCTACTCCACCATATCGTATGGACCCGCCAGAGCTGAAGGGGTTGAAGGATCAAATACAGGATTTGCTAGATAAAGGCTTTATTAGTCCTAGTGTTTCTCCTTGGGGTGCCCCTGTGTTGTTTGTTAAGAAGAAAGATGGCTCAATGAGGATGTGTATTTACTACCGGCAATTGAACAAGGTTACTATCAAGAATAAGTATCCCTTGCTGAGGATTGATGATTTTTGTTCGACAAGCTTCAGGGTGCCACAGTGTTCTCCAAGATTGATTTGAGATCTGGTTACCATCAGTTGAGGATTAGGGCATCCGATGTCTCTAAGACAGGTTTTCGCACTCGGTATGGGCATTATGAGTTCTTGGTGATGTCATTTGGGTTGACAAATGCCCCCGCTACTTTTATGGAGTTGATGAACCGAGTGTTGAGGCCCTATTTGGATTCGTTTGTGATTGTGTTCATTGATGATATTTTGATTTACTCCCACATCCGAGAGGAGCATGAGCAGCACCTTCGAGTCATCCTCCAGACTCTGAAGGATAGTCAGTTGTATGCCAAATTTTCTAAGTGTGAGTTCTGGTTGAGTTCGGCAGAATGTTTGGGCCATGTTGTGTCGGTAGAGGGTATTCAGGTGGATCCCAAGATGATTTCAGCAGTCAGAGATTGGCCTATACCCACCTCAGCTACAAAGATTCGGAGTTTCTTGGGCTTAGCTGGTTATTATCGTCGGCTTGTGGAGGGTTTTTCATTTATCGCAGCCTTGATGACCAGGTTGACTCAGAAGGGTTCCTAGTTCAGATGGTCAGATGAGTGTGAGGCGAGCTTTCAGAAGCTCAAGACAGCCTTGACCACAGCACCGGTGTTAGTTTTTCCCACAGGTTCAGTGCCATATACCGTGTATTGTGATGCTTCATGGGTTGGACTTGGTGCAGTGTTGATGTAGGATGGCAAGGTTATAGCTTATGCTTCACGTCAGTTGAAGGTTCATGAGAAAAACTATCCAGTTCACGATTTGGAGTTAGCAGCCATTGTTCATGCGCTGAAGATTTGGAGGCATTATTTGTATGGTGTGTCATGTGAGGTGTTCACGGATCATAAGAGTTTGCAGTATCTGTTCAAGCAGAAAGAGTTGAATATGAGGCAGAGGAGATAGTTGGATCTGTTGAAAGACTATGACATTACCATTCTTTATCATCCGGGAAAGGCCAATGTAGTGGCAGATGCCTTGAGCCGGAAGTCAGTCAGTATGGGTAGTCTTGCTTATATATCGGTCGGAGAGAGACCGCTTGCTTTAGATGTTCAGGCTTTGGCCAATCGGTTTATGATATTGGAGGTTTCTGAGACTGACTGTGTTTTGGACCATACTGTGGCACGTTCTTCCTTGTTTGATCGTATTCGGGACTGGAAGTATGATGATTGTCACTTATGTGTTCTTAGAGATACGGTCTGGCACGGAGGTGCCAAGAAGGTTACACTTGATGGTGATGGAGTTTTGAGGATGCAGGGTCGTATTTGAGTGCCTAATGTTGATGGTATCCGTGAGATGATATTGCAGGAGGCCCATAGCTCCCGGTATTCCATTCATCCGGGCGCCGCAAAGATGTACCAAGATTTGCGGCATCATTATTGGTGGCAGAGGATGAAGAAAGATATTGTGGCATATGTAGCTCGGTGATTGAACTGTCAGCAGGTTAATTATGAGCACCAGAGACCCGGTGGTTTGATGCAGCAGATTGAGATTCCCTAGTGGAAGTGGGAGCGTATAACCATGGATTTCGTAGTTGGACTCCCACGGACTCAAAGGATGTTTGATGCGGTGTGGGTCATTGTGTATAGGTTGACCAAGTCAGCACACTTCATTCCTGTATTAGTTTCGTATTCTTCGGAGAAGTTGGCAAAGATCTACATCAGGGAGATTGTTCGCTTGCATGGTGTGCCTGTGTCCATTATTTCTGACCGAGGTACTCAGTTTACCTCCCATTTCTGGAGAGTATTTCAGCGTGATTTGGGCACACGATTTGAGTTAAGCACAGCGTTTCATCCTCAGACGGACAGACAGTCCGAGCGTACCATTCAGATATTGGAGGATATGTTGCGAGCATGTGTCATTGACTTTGGAGGTTCATGGGACCAGTTTTTGCCTTTAGCTAAGTTTTCCTACAACAACAGCTATCAGTCGAGAATTCAGATGACTCCTTATGAGGCATTGTATGGGAGGCGGTGTCGGTCGCCAGTTGGGTGGTTCGAGTCGGGAGAGGCTAGATTGTTGGGTTCAGAGTTAGTCCAGGATGCCTCGAACTAGGTGAAGATCATTCAGGATAGACTTCATACAGCTCAGTCCAGGCAGAAGCGTTATGTAGACCGCCAGGTTCGTGACTTGGCATTTATGATAGGAGACCGGGCGTTTCTTCGGGTGTCGCCTATGAAGGGCATGATGAGGTTCGGAAAGAAGGGCAATTTGAGCCCTAGGTTCATTGGTCCATTTGAGATTCTGGATAAGGTAGGAGAGGTGGCCTACAAAATTGCTTTGCCGCCGAGTTTATCAGTCGTGCATCCGGTGTTTCATGTATCTATGCTTCAGAAGTATATTGTCGATCCCTCTCATATACTAGACTTCAGCGGTGTCCAGTTGGACAAGGATTTGACTTATGAGGAGGAGCCGGTAGCCATATTAGCTCGACAGGTTCATCAGTTGAGATCGAAGAGTTATCCTTCAGTCCGTGTTCAGTGGAGAGGTCAGCATGTTGAGGCAGCTACCTGGGAGTTCGAGTTTGATATGCGGAGCCGATATCCCCACCTTTTCCCCGATTCAGGTACCTTTCTATGTCCGTTCGAGGACGGACGTTTGTTTTAGAGGTGGAGATTGTGATGACCCAAAAGGTCATCCCGTGTATTCCTAGCTAATTCTGTGTACCAAGGTCGTGAAAACCTCCTTATATCTCACCTCGCTATGCGTGCACAGCCCGGGCGCGTAGCCAGGAAGCCGTTATGTGAAAAACTGATAAAAATGAAATTTTTGTGTTGAAATTTGAATAAAGTTGACTTTGGTCAACATTTTTGGTAAACGAACACGGACCCATGATTTGACGGTCCCGTAAGGTCCGTAGGAAAATATGGGACTTGGGCGTATGCCCGGAATCGATTTCCGAGGTCCCAAGTCCGAGAAATAAATTTTTAAAGAAAACTATTTTCTGAAAAATATAAAGGTTTTTGAAAATGAAAGTTTATGTGAAACCTGTGGTATCATACCCGTATCTTGGTTCTGGAGCCCGGTATAGGTTCGATATGATTTATATGTGCTATCTATGAAGTATGGTAAGAAAAGGACTTCGTTTGACATGATTCGGATCAAAAATGCAAAATTTGAAGTCTAAAGAAGGTTTGAGAAATTTCATGAATTTTGGAGTTTAATTCGTTGTTTTTGATGTTATTTTGGTGGTTTAATTACCCGAATAAGTCTGTGGGATGTTTATGAGGTTGTGTGCATAATTGGTTTGGAGCCCCGAGGGCTCGGGTAAGTTTTGGGTAGGTGTCGGTGTGTTTTGGAACTCAAACATCTGGTGTTGGAGACTGTTTCTGGTGTCATGTGTTTTGTGTTATGCGAATGCATAGCATTGGTCGCGAACGCACAGTACAAGTTTGGAGGGGGGAGGAATTACTCTATGAGAATGCACCTAAGGAGGTGCGAACGCATAGCTTTAGAGTAGGGCTGGGGGATGGGTAGAGGTAAGCCTGTGCAAACGCATCACTTAGAGCGCGATCGCGGAGAGTAGGTGCTAGAAGGCTATGCAAATGCGGAGTCTGGGATCGCGAACGCACTACCTTAGCGGGGATCTGGGGGCTGGGCACATTTAACCCTGTGCGAACGCGGCCCCACGCTCGCGAACACATAGGTAAGATTAGTTAACCCTCCGCGAACGCGGCGTAGGGATCGCAAACGCGGAGAAGAAATTCGCCCACTTATTTTAAAATGTCCAAAACAGAATCAATACAGGATTCTTCACCATTTTCATAAACCTCTTCTTCTCCAAACCTCTTAGGCGATTTTTGGAAGAATTTCTTCACCATAACCTCTTAGGTAAGTGATCTTTGACTTGTTTTCTTCCATTTTTATTAACACCCATTAGATTTTAGGCCTAAAAACATGGGAATTAAGGTGGAAAAGTGAGGATTTGGGTAGAGTTAGGGCTTTTTGATTATCTGGGAATTTGACCTCGTTTTGGGGTCGGATTTCAAAACAAATTATATATTCGGGCTCGTGGGGGAATGGGTGATCGAGATTTGGTCAGAACCTCGTGTTTTGACCAAGCGGGCCCGGGGTCGATTTTAGGAATTTTGGGAAGAATGTTGGGAAATCTATAATTAAGCATTGGAATTTAATTGTTAAGCAATTATTGACGTTATTGAATATATTATGTCTAGATACGATTGATTTGGAGTCGGGTTCGAAAGGAAAAGCGGTGCTAGAGGCGTGATTTGGATCATTGGAGTCGAGGTAAGTGTTTGGCTTAACCTTAGCTTGAAGGAATAGGTGTTGAGTCATATGTGCTACGTGTTTATTCCATGTTCAATGTATAGGTGAGGTGACGAGTACCTATATATTGTTGTCAAGCATGCCCGTGAGTCGGTTTTCTATGATATATGTGTTTTTGTTCGATATTCACTGTGTTATGAAGTAGATTTCATTTTGGAGGTTATTCAATTGTTAGAAATACTTGGTTGTGAACACTGTTGATTAATTGTTCGGTTGAGGATTATTTTGTTAAGTTATACATTTGAGCGAGATTGGTTATAGTTGTGTCCCTTGACGGGACGGTGATATTTTCTGTTATTATTCCCTTGCCGGGATGTTGTGACTTATGATTTATGTTGTTGATTTTCCTTGCCAAACTGTTGTTCTTGGTATTGTTTGGGAGAGGAAGAGTGTAAAGCACGAAGGGTGATGCCGTGTATTTATTTATTGCATTGTGAGGATGAGAGTGTAAAAGCACAAAGGGTGATGTCGTGCCATGATATGATATTTAAAAGCACGAAGGATTATGCCATGTCGTTTTTATTTAATTATTGCTTTGGTGAGGAAGAGAGTAAAAGCACGAAGGGTGATGTCGTGCACCTGTTTTGGTGATAATAAGAGTAAAGTACGAAGGGTGATGTTGTGCACTTGTTTGTTCTATGTGGTTACTTCTTGTTGTTATTTGATACTTAGACTGTTGTTTTGTTCTGTGATTCAGTAATTGTTTCCCCCTTGTCCCCAGCATGTTCTCCCCCGCTTTTATACTTAATTTCTCATTTCCTGCCGTTATTTCTGTTATATATTATTGAATTGCACAGGTGTTTATTGTTTGTCGTGTCCTAGCCTCGTCACTACTTCGCCGAGGTTAGGCTCGGCACTTACTCAGTACATGGGGTCGGTTGTACTGATGCTACACCTGCACTTCTTTATGTTGTGCAGATTACGGTATCGGACCCGGTGGACACTGATCGAGGGAGTATCCTTCGGTCCACATGCGACACTGAGGTAGTCCTGCAGGCGTCCGCAGGCCTTGGCGTCACCTCCTATCTCATTCCTTTTCCTGTCTTTCCTTTGTATTTCTGAGACGGTTGTACTTGTTTATTCAGACCTTTATTTTTAGTATTCTTAGACAGTCCGTGAAGTTGTGATACCAGTTCTGGGGGTTTTTACTAAGGATTTTGTAACGCTATTTATCTAATGTGTTAGATTTCATATCTTCTGCACCCTTGTTCATATTTGTTCTTGTTTATCGCATTTCTTTTAAATGCCTAATAATAAAGAAATAAGTATATTAACCGGAACGTTGTCTTGTCTAGCGGATTCAACGTTAGACGCCATCACAGTCCCGACGGTGGGATTTCGGGTCGTGACATTTGTGCAGGGATCAGTGAGAGGAACTGGACTATAATGGATCATGGACAGTGGATGCTCAAAGCACATGACTGGAAACACCATGGATTTTCTCTCACTGAAATCCCTGCAATGAGGAGATGTTTCCTTTGGCAATGGAAAGAAGGTATACATTCTCAGTATTGGAAGGGTTGGAAGATCTCTTGAGCACTCAATTGAGAATGTGTACTATGTTGATGGTTTGAAATATAGCCTATTGAGTGTCTCTCAAATCTGTGATAAAAGAAACAATGTAGAATTCTTGTCCAAAGTGTGCAGTGTTACCAGTCTAGTAACTGGTGAAGTAGTGTTGATAGCCAAGAGACACAAGAACATCTATGTTGCTGATTTCGAATCACTAGAGGCTGGTGAGGTGAAATGCTTAAAGGCAGTTGATGGTGATGCAGAGCTATGACATAGAAGACTGGGTCATGCAAGTTTCTCCCTCCTAAATAAGCTGATACAGAAGGACCTGGTTCGTGGTCTACCCAACTCCAAGTTTAAAGAACACAGAGTCTGCGGTGCATGTGCCAAAGGAAAATATGTGAAATCATCCTTTAAGCCAAAAAAGGATGTTAGCACATCAAGACCTCTTGTGAAATCATATTGTTTGGTGGACTCACAGAAACTATCACTATGGACAAAGTCCGGTTGATCAGACAGAGATTGCTTACAGCTCAAAGCAGACAAAAGTCTTATGTTGATAAGAGAAGAAGATATTTAGTGTTCACAATTGGAGACAAAGTGTTCCTACGAGTCTCTCCTATGAAAGGTATGATGTGGTTTGGGAAAAGAGACAAGTTGAGCCCCGAGTTTATAGGACCGTATGAGATACTAGACCGAGAGGGAGATGTGGCTTATCGTTTGACACTTCCTCCTAGGTTGTCCTTTATTCATCCAGTGTTTTATGTCTCAGTGCTAAGGAAATGTATATCAGACTCATCTCAGTTGCTTAAAGCACCTGCTATACCGCTTGATGAGAAGTTGTCTTATAAGGAGGAGCCAATGGCTATTGTTGATAGGCAAGTAAGAAAGCTACGGTCGAAAGAAATTGAGTTCGTAAAAGTCTTATGGCGTAATCATACAATTGAAGAAGCTACTTGGGAAGTATAAAAATATATGCAAGTGAAGTACCCCGATTTGTTTCAGTCGACATGTACGTACTTAAGTTAAATTCAGGGACCGAATTTCATAAGGTGGGGAGAATATAATACCTTGATATTAATAAGGGCATATAAGTCTTTAACAAAAAAAAGGATAATAAGAGAATGGGCTAAAGCCCATTGATAGGAGAAACGAAAAGGGGAAAAAGCAACAAGTTGCTGCTAAATAACAGAAGCAGAAAAACACTAAGAAAGAAAGAAAAAAGAAGAAGAATTATAATGAAGAGAAACAGAATCGAGTGAGCGGCGACCGTAGTTGGAGAAGGAAAGTGAGGGAGAAAACTAGAATTCAGGTATTTATCCCTATACATGACATTAACCTTGCGCATAATGTAGTTTGTAATTATCTTACCACTTATTGGGAGACAAAGGAATAATATAGCAATGACTTCTGGGAATTGGATATGGAAGAAACAAATATGCCGCTGGAAAGAAGTTACTACTCTTCTAAGGGATTTATTCTTTTCAATTTAGAGAATGATGATTACCTAATAATTGGGGCAGAATGGGTGGAGTAATAATTGTCTAATGATGGTAATTATTATGCATATAAAGGAGGTGAGTTAAATATAGGTTATGTGCATGATGTTAAGAAAAAAGTGCACAGTGTGTTTCGGTTTCTGCTATACACTACTTCAAAGTTTGTTGTATTCAGTTTTAATTCTAATTATTAGCTAATTATTATATGATGATTGAGAATTTTCGTCCTAAAGAATCAATAGAACTTTATAAATTGGATTAATAAATTATATGAATAGGTTGGAGTTGATAGATTAGTAATTACTCATATGTGGGTAACTATAATTCGGCGAATTAAAAGTAAATATAATACTCGGAGGATTGCTAAAGTAGTGATGGATTTAGCCTATATGAGGCAATTAACACGAGATCAATGCTCATGTTGTTATAGATTGATTGAAGAAAGTCGTACGGATCGTTTGAGGTGACGAGTTTGGTATTTCGCACGAGTATTGTGAGTAANCCTAATTGGGTCGTGACAAAATCTCAGACATAACTAGTTTATGACGTCAACTTGTTACCTTAATTTTGCATTTTCAGTAGCTTTTGAGTCTTTTGGATGCGCTATAAATAAGAATTGTAATGTTGTGGCTTCCCTTATCTGTAAAGTTTAGATTTTTGCAAAATTTTAGGAGTTAATAATAAATTATTATAATTGCCAAATTTTGGTCTTTACTTAGAGAAATGTCTATTTTTTATTGATAAAATATTGGTAATTGCTAATTCTATACCAAATCGTCCGATATCTTATCGGTTGACTAGTATATTTGTATATTTAATAATCGATAACCGATAAATTAACCGTTAAGCATAATTATCCGCTCAATCCATCTAATAAACAAGCCTAATAGCAACTACCAGAACAATGCTATAGTGTCTCTGCTAGCTCTATGTCATGTGATGATGCATATGAAAAGAAGAGAAAAGAAAGCAATCAGAATTTAGAGGACATCGATCGACAAGATACGAATTCTATTATCCATTTACTGATTTACAATGATGAGAAAATATTTCATGTTCCCGTCTATATGTCTATAAGTTTTTACGTTTTGGATGTTAATCTATCGGCAGGGCTCCTCGCCATAAAGGTAGATTTTTTTTTAAATGTTCACACTATTAGCAGTAATCAGCAAAGCTTGTTTCATTAAAAAAAAAAATCGATCTTATACTCTACATCACAACACAATGGGTGAAGCGTTGGAAATTTAATCAGACGAGCGACGGTGTTGGTCGTCGCGATGTAATATACGTAGTAATTTTTATATGAGCAATACATTTTAACTTGTTATAATAATAATAACTTTTTTTATTCTCACTATTATCAAATTATATAGGCTTATTATAGAAAGTTACTTGTTGTTGTAGTTTATTTTAATCTCATAGTGTAAAAGTTTACTCCATATAGTCCGCATAGAGAAGTTAAACTCTATTTTGCAAAGATTGTAAATTAAGATAGCGACTTTTAAGGAAAGGTGGGGTATAATGTATTCTGTAGCTTAAAATTTATGAACAAATGATCTTATTATAGAAATCTACTGGGGAGGGATATACTTCTTTGGTTTTTTTAATTAATATTTTTATCACAGTGCTTCGTTATCATTAATAAAATATAGGGGTCAGCCAGAAACCCTACCCGTACTGTGTGGCTAACAAATAAAAAAATTACATCATAATTAGTAAGAAAATAAATACATATAACCCGAACGAGAACCGCCAAACTTCATACAAAGAATTAAATATAGAAATATTTTATTCAAACAGGACATACAAACAATGAAACAAAATAGCGCAAGCGGTGCTATCCAACAATGAACAAACCAAAACAAAACATAAACCTAACTCAATGCGAAACAAATTGAATATTTTAAACTGCTAAACAAATGAAAATCCAGAAGCATTACTCAGAAAACAATTTAAAGAAAAAGTTGAAAAGACCAATTATTGACAAGTGAAGCCCTTTGGAATGTCCTTACTGCAAACATTAAGAAGTAAGCTAAGGGAAATAGGGATATTAAGGTTAATTCCCAAAATATTAGCCTTAAGGGCAGTGCAAAGACAAACAGCAGCTTCTAAATCCACAAGATTTCCAAGAAGACTACAGCATGGTTTTACAGGTGGAGTTCCAAGTGTAACATTTAGTAAACCATTAAGTACATTGGCACAAACACCTAGTTTTAAGGCATCAGTTGGACATTTTCCTTCAGAAGGAGAAGGGGTTGGTGTTGGTTTTGGTTTATGGCTAGGGCAAGTGTTGCATGCACTGACTACAATGAAGAAAAAGATATTGAACATAAGAAAGAGAGCAAGTGACTTAGCCATCTCGCAAGATTTGCTAACAAAAGAGATATATTAATTTAGAGAAATAATGTGTTGAACTCTCTGATGATGAAGAGAATGTATAATATGGTTGGGTTTTTATAGGCTGCATGTATAAGGAGGGAGATTAAAAGAATAATAAGAGAACAATTTAGTGCATGTATTAGTGAGGAATTTAGGCTGGCAAAGAATTAGCATATATTTTGGTAGATCTAGGAAGCATGTGAAGTAAGGAAAACAAGTTGCCATGTTCCTCGCTGAGTTCCAATATCCAGGAATTTTAATTGTTTTATTTCGTTCTCTTATCAATTATCTTACAAATATACCTGCACTTTATGACCCGTGAATTTTCCCCAGCATGTGCTACGTAAATTAATTAGTTCTAGTATTCACGAAGCCTTTGAAAACATATAACATAAGGGAATACTTTAGGGGATTGCCAACTTGCATATTTTTTTTTTTTTTTTTTTTTTTGGTAAACCTTGCGGATTCATTTAAAATATATTAAGTAACATTACAAGCAGTAGAAGTGCTAGATGTACTAAAAGCATGAGTACTAGACGCACAATAGTTACCTAAGTTTGCTACTAACCGGCAAGTACTCAACAAGACATTCCTTGTAGATGTTTCCCCTTGCATGTCCCTAGCAACATATTTATTTATTGCTGCAGGGGCTAATGGTAAATGGACAAAGAAATTAAGGTTGGCATGCTTCATACCCTCCTTTGCTAATGAATCAGCTACTAGATCTTGCTCCCAAAAACAATGCTTAACCCTCCTCATTGTTAGAACATGCGCAGCGGAAGCATGCATACTAACCAGGCATCTAATACATGTAAATTAGACAACGCTATAATCACAAGATTAGAAGCACTAACCTCTTGAAATCGTCGCACAAATCCTCAAAATAGCAAGAATCCAGGGTTGCAGTTTTCTGCTATATGCCTAGTAAAACCTTGGACGATTTTGCTTTTGGGTGGGCAAAAACAATACAACTTTAAAAGTAAGTAATTAGGTGAAACTAGTCTTCCTTAAGTAGAGCTATTTTTTGCCGAAATTAAGCTACCAAAAACGTGTAGGATTATGCTTTTACAAGTAGAATCCTACTCCAGCTCTACTAGATGACTTTTCTCCCAAGCCACTTTTTACCCAAGTTTTGTCCAGGTTTTTACTAGGTATAGCAAGGACCACAGAAATAATAAGAAGCTACCAATTATAGCATTAATTCAAAATTAGCATGAATTAATTCTTACTATAATTAATTACAATTTATTCCACTAAAAAATTGCAATTGAAATCCTCAATATGAATTTCGAAAATTCAATAACACTTATTTTAATTCCCCATATTAAGATCTTGAATACCAGTTAATTAAATTAAATCACTGAAAATTTAATTTAACCAACTAATTAAATCCTTTACAATTCCACTTAAAATATTTCATGTGACGGATACAAAATCCACCAGCCAGGTTTTCACATGATAACTTATAAGCGTACATAAAGGGGTAGCATCAAACTCAAAACCGAGTCATGGATGCTATCAACTAATTTTATTCACAAATATTATTCGTTATTGTCCAATCTATTAGGCATACACTAACTCTGAATAGAGTCGTACCTTTTGATAAATCAAAACAATAAACAAATACTTTGACCATAATAATTATATCAAGAGTAGGGGTATAAGCTCATTTAATGAATTAGAGAAAATATTTTATATATTCAGTACAAAAAATATCTTTTCTCTACTTGGTCCGTTCAGTATACACTGATTAATAGCACAAGAAGTCGGAGTAAAACTACTCCCATAATCAAGACAAATTATACTATAATTTTGTGCTACAATCATCAAGATATTTTGTCCAATAATATCTTTGATTGTGAACATAGTCTATTAATTATGAGAACCAACAATTTAATCTTTTGTACATGAGCTAAGACTCCATACACTAAATTGTCTACTATATAACTAAAATGACACACATGTAACAAATAATCTATTTAAAATAGTACTTTATTGAATTGAATAAATTAAATAAACAATTGTTCCATAAAGAATAAAACCAAATACTATGTCTAAATCGCATGGTTAATAGTATATCCCAACAATCTCCCACTTAGACTCATAACAATGTGTCTACTACTCTAACACCCATTCTTTCTACATGCTTGTCAAAAATCTTATGTGTCATGCTCTTTGTAAACGGGTCTGTCAAATTGTCCTTTGACGCAATCTTCAACACTCTTGCATCTCCTCTCTGAGTTATGTCCCGAATTAAGTGATATTTATGCTCAATATGTTTACTCCTTTTATAGCTTCTTGGTTCCTTCGAGTTTGCAACTGCACCACTATTTTCACAATAATGTACAATCGGTGCTTGAACCGAAGGAACTACATTAAGCTCATTCAGAAAGTTCCTGAGCCAAACAGCCTCTTTAGCTGCCTCAGATGCAGCCACATATTCGGCTTTTATGGTAGAATCAGCAACACACGATTTCTTGATGCTCCTCCAACTTATGGCTCCACCTCCTAAGGTAAAACATATCCTGAGGTAGATTTTCTAGAGTCTCTATCTGACTGGAAATTGGAATCAGTATAGCCAATTGGTGCAAGATCACCTGAGTGATACACCAACATAATTGTTTAACCAAAGAATTAGATTCTCTGCCAAAGCTATTTTAAGAAGTACTCGGGCTTCTGATAACCAAAAATATGCTAATAATTATAATCATAATCGTAGAGAGAAAGCAACAAGAATGTGTAATAGTAAGTATATTTCAATAGTGGTTCGAATGTGTCTTTACAAGTCATATTTTACTCCCTTTTATAGGAATTTCTTAATATAACGTCTACTTTTCTTAATCATTGAGCACTAATGACTAATAATGTCATTAATGTAATGTTACAGTAGTAAATCGTAACTATTTTGTGAAGATTATGTAATGCTTGGCTCGTGTATTGAAGACCTTCGAATCTTCCCTTTATCCCGCCTTGGTTCACTCTGACCGTGTCTCTTCATCTACTCAATTAGATTGGGGCTCCCGTATCTAATTGCCTCGTGGGTGTGCTGTTCCGTTTCTTTTTGTCTCGTACCTCGTTGTAAAGTCAAGACCAGTTGTCATGTTTCTATTGCTCCACATGGGTTGCCTTGTCATCTGAATTAATACACGTGTGAAGCCTATTTTTACTAATACAAATAGTCCCCCCACTTACCATTTATTTATCAATTAAATAATTGATAAGTGGATACTCATTTATGGCGGGAATATTTTGCCGCCGCTTCACTCGTACCATTGCATTCGTCTTTGAATGTATACGTCGTTTGTCACTTCCATTTAATGCTTGTGCCATGTGGCATTCTCGAATTAGTTCTACGATTGTTCAGCACCTTTTAGGGCTTTTTGCGGCTGCATCAGTCATAAAGTGACAACTTCAAGTATGATTTTCACATCACTTTTTTTTTCCATTTTTTGACGGTCGCCTCTAAGAATAAATACCCCTTTTCTTTCCTTTGCTTTCATGAAAAACTTCTAAAATTTTCCATTATTTGTAAATTCTTCTTTCTTGTAAACATGTCTTCCTCAAGCCAGCAATCCAAAAAGGTCATCATTTTAGACGAACTGGCTCCTTCTTCTACTCTAATTCGGAGTAGGACGGGTGGTAGACTTAGGAGTTTAAGTTCTACTCCTTCCAGGGGTTCTTCTTCTTCTCATACTAATCCTCCACCATCTTCCAAGTCTAATATTCCTTCGTCTTCTTCGAGGGCTAGGGATTCTAGATCTTCATCAAAGAGTAGGGAACACAATGAACCTCTTCGTGAACCGAGATTCGATGAGATTGTCCCTGTCGAGTTTTCCTTTGTAAAGGATAGTGAGGCCATTAGTAAGCAGCTTTCTTCCATGTCATCACATGATAGTGTTGACCTTTATCCTACCCAAATAATAGAGGGTTTAGTGTCACTCGCACGTAGACATTGCTGTTGAAGTCTGATTTTCCAGTTGTAGTTCCTAATGACAATCAAAGAATAACCTCTTATAGAATTGTGTATTCTTTTGTATACACTTATCCATTCACATTAGTATTTAAGCCTCACATCGACCCTGTTATCATTGAATTATCTCAGTTCTTCAATGTTTACTTGGGACAGGTCGGTCCTCTTGTTTGGAGGGTATTTGCATGTCTTAGGTATTTGGCCAACTTAGCTTCCATCCCTTTTACTTTCCTGCATCTTATTCACCTCTATTCCCTGATGTTATTCCGCCAAGGAGTTTTTACTGTCACGGCTAGGAGTAAAAGAGCTTTAGTTATACCAGATGATGACAAGGATAAAGGGTGGTATGCTCGGTATGTTGTTGTCCCTACTAAAGGTTTAGTAGGTGAAGAAAATCTCCCCTTCCCTGAGAAGTGGAACTTTGCACGTGAGTATAGCTTTGCTCACTTTCCTTCTTTGTTTCTGATAAATTATCAGTACTGTGACTTTTTCTTTTTCTTTTGCAGCAACCATGGGAACCGTCGAGAATGTCTCCGATTTCCGTGATTGGGTAGAAAAACTTTTGTTAATCGCTCCTTTAGAAGAACGCTCTTTGAAATACCTCTCTTCGAGGTTTGGTTGAATGGTGAAAACCCACGGTAAGGTTTTTTTTTACTTCTTCCCTTTTTCTTTTTGATTTTATCTGATCCCTTTCATTTGCTAGGGTTTCCTGCTCGTGGAATTTCTGTTGTTGTTGTGTCCGCTTCAAAACTTTCCTTGGCTAAGGCCCAGGAAATCATTGTTGGCTCCTCTTCATAAAAAAGGAAAGCAAGTGGGTCCTAGACCGTGGAGGATGAAGAAGAACATGAGGAAGGTTCGCTGATTCATAGGTCGATAAGGAGGAGAGTCGTATATGACGATGAGTCTATTCCCATTGTTGAACCTCCCGTACCTGAATCAGAGCTTTTTGCTCCTGAAGATACAACTCCCTCCCCTGTTCACGAGTCAATTGATCAACTGTTCCAGCAAGGCTTTGGTTCAGTTTCAGAAGAAGCACCTCTTGCTATTTTCCCTCCGTCTGCTCTTGCGGAACTTTCGTTTACTACTCCCGTTACTGTTTCTTCTTCTCAACCTATTCCATTCGTGGCTCCTTCATCCGCCCCTACTTCTGTGCCTTCTATTTTTGAAGTAGGTTCTTCCAGTAGGGGGTGATGAAGCAAGTAATGATAGAGGTTCCTGCGGGAGGCATCCTTTTGAAGAAATCAGGCCAAGCGGATGTATGGTTAAAACCCCTAATAGGCCCGGTGGAGAAGTCTAAGCTGGAGAGTCATAACTCCTTAACTTGGATGAACAAGTTTGTGTACTCATTCCTGAAGGTAGACTTTAAACCATTCCTCCCTCTTTTCATATCATTTACCGTATCTAACTTATCCTTTTATGCAGATAAATCTTGTTGGCACAGAATTAATGAAAATAATCGTTCAAATGGAGCAACTAGCTAATGACTATCATACCGAGGCTGACAATTGGAAGGAGTAGTTCGAGAGTTTACAGATTGATATGGGGAAATGGAGGAGGAGAAATGCACCGTGGAGCAGCGGATCAGAGTTATTGCAGCGGAACTGGCCATAGAGAAGGCATCATCAAACCAGGAAGGTAAGGATAAAAGCATCTTGGAGTCTTCCTTTGTGGAGCAACTTTCTCATGCCAAGAGATAAGGAGCCTGAAGGCTTTGTTGGATCAAAATGAGGCTTACTCTGGTGAACTCATGCAATTACTTACCCAGACCCAAGAAGACCTTCGTAAATCTTCAGAAAAGGTCCAATTTCTTGAAAGATCCCTTGCACCTTTACAGGGTTCTCATGATGATGTCATGGCTGAGAGAGATGAGCTAAGAGTCGATGTTGAACAGTGTGAGAAAGACTGCGAGGCTCTTGAGGACAAAGAAGCTATTGATGTTAGTTGGGCTTATCTGAATGCCCCACTTGACACATTGACGGAAATGGGCCAAGAGAATTTTGACTTGGAAACTTAAATTGCTAAGACCAAAGAGACAATTGAAAAGTCTCGGCAGAGTCAGAATTTCTCATCACCTGAAGCTGAGGTCCCTTATGAAGCTGTTGCAAAAGCCTCGCCATCTCAAGTCACTCCTCCTGCCGACGAAGATAATCCCCCCATCTAGTGAAAGAGTTTATGGAATCTTGTCCTTTTTTTGTTTGGAATAATTGGTGGTTACCCCTGGTCCCATTGGGGGTAAAGTTTGGTTCTTGTAAGTCCCTAGCTAACAACTTAGGGGCAACCTTTGTACAAACAAATATGGCTTTAGACTAAGTTAATACTTAGTTTTTTTCCATAATATTAATATTAATATTATCATGTCTCGAGTTTTTGTTTTACTCTTAAGTCTTTGCATGCTTTTTGTTAGGTTTTTTTTTACCCCTTAGTTTTTGACTTTGCATTGAAAAATGCTTTGATTTTTTGTGCCTTTTCGAAATAAGCACGATTTATAAATGAGGGCCCTTTTATGAACAACACTTAATGAAAAAGATGTCTCAACTTCATAATGGTGTAACATACAAAAGAGAGATAGGAATTCACAAGTTCTACTGAACAATGTTTTCGAGGAAAGTTTTTGTAATATTCAAATTTTCATAACATTTTACATGTGTTTGAGTATCATCTATAACTCTTTCGTAACTGTTTTCCTTATAACAGATTTTGTATAAATAAGTGGGTATGAATTTTTACCCATAATTGTTTTTATTTACAACTGTTTTTTGAATAAATACACGGGTATGAATTTTTAGCCGTAACTGTTTTTATTTACAATAGTTTTTTGAATAAACACAAGGGTATGAATTTTTACCCATAACTGTTTTCATTTACAATAGTTTTTTGATTAAACACAAGGGTATGAATTTTTACCTGTAACTATCATTCTGCCTTTAACCTAAACATTCGTTTGCAATCACGAAAATATTTTTTGTAGTTTTCTGAATCATGCTTTGTGTGTTTGTCTTTGGCTCTTTGATTTTGCTCATAACGCTTGACTTGTTGGGAAAATGGATCTTCAGGCACGAGCTTTTGACTTTTTTGATAGTCTTCTTTGCTTCTTCTTTGCCTTCCATACTGCATAGTCCCCCAAGTATTTGAGCTTTGAAGAATAAAATCTCGAGCACTTGACT
>ML474279.1:0-16026 GCA_005239535.1 Nicotiana rustica | reverse complement strand
CCAAGTAAAGACAATCTCATAATATGCTAAACATGGAAGAAATATTGCAATTTCTATAAAAATAGACTCACGGGCATCTTGAAACACATTGCATAGATACTCGTCACCTCACCTATGCAATGAACATGATAATCACTTAGCACATAACATTTAATACCTATTCCCTCACCAAAGTTAGGAAAGACACTTACCTCGGTCCAAAGTATAACAATCAACCCTCTAAGACCGCCTTTCCTTTATAATCCGACTCCGAAACAACGTTATCTATGCATAATTAATTCAATAATATCAATAAAGACTCAATAATATAATCTCATAGCCTAGGTATTCATTTTCTAGCATTCTTCCAAAATATCAAAATCTGACCCCGGGCCCACGTGGTCTAAACTCGAGGTTCGGACCAAAACCCGATCACGCATAACCCCACGAGTTCAAATATGTAATTAGTTTTAAGATCCGACCCCAAATTGAGGTTGAATCACCTAATTTTTTCAAAAACCTAACACTACCCAAAAACCGAATTTCCCACTTTGATTTCATGTTTTTAGGCCTAGATTCTAGTGATTAGTTGATGAAATTAAGAGAAAATGATGATAACAACACTTATCTAGGGAGCTATGGAGGTTGGGGAGCTTGATTCTCGGTTATGGAGGTTTGGGGAAGAAGAAAAGGGTGAAGAATGGTAAAAATCCCGTAAGGGTCTGCTTTGGGACTTAATAAAATAACTGGGCAAAATTAGCCTATGCGATCGCGGAGATACGAATGCGATCGCATAGAGGAGGGTCTGACAAGCTCTGCGATCGCGAGCATGATAGTGCGATCGCACTGTGCATTGGACCAGCCCCCCACCCGGACACCTATATCCCTATGCGATCGCGCCCCTTGCTATGCGATCGCATAGAAGAACTGACTCTCCCCCTAACATAAAGTTGTGCGATCGCGGGTCTATGTATGCGATCGCATTGAGTAGACACCAGATATCAGAAAATCACTCAAAACACTAGATTTTTCAACCCTTTTTGCACTCCGACACCTACCCGAAACTCACCCGAGCCCTCGGGGCTCAAAACCAAAAACACACACGACTCCCAAAACATCATACGAACTTGTTCATTCTTTTAACCCATCAAAATATCATCACAACAATGAATTAAACTTCAAAATCTATAGAATTTTCTCAAACTTCATAAACTTCTAAATTTCCCATTTTTAATCCGAATTACGTCATTTCAAGTCCGTTTTACACCAAATTTCACAGATAAGTCACATAACATATAATAAACCTGTTCCGGGCTCCGGAACCATAATGCGGGCCCGGTAACACGGTTCTCACATAATAATTCATTTTCAAAATCCTTTATTATTTTCAGAAAACAATTTTTTTTAAAAATTCATTTCTCGGGCTTGGGACCTCGGAATTTGATTCCGGGCATACGCCCAAGTCCCATATTTTCCTACGGACCCTCCGGAACTGTCACATCACGGGTCCGGGTTCGTTTACCATAAATGTTGACCAAAGTCAACTTTATTCAATTCAAAGTTCCATTTTTTATCAAATTTTCACATAGAAGCTTCCCGGCTACATGCCCGGGATGCGCACGCATATCGAGGTGAGATTATCGGAGGCTTTCAGGGCCTCGGAACACAGATTTAGCTAGATTTACTTAGGATGACCTTTTGGGTCATCACATGAGCTTTTCTACTGTAATATCTCTCTATAATTTGCTTTTGAGCTACCATACGTATTAATGCAACTTCTCTCCTTTGCTTTAGTAAATCCAGATTTGTTCTCAACTCGTCGTTGTTTTTTTCTTCTATTGTTGTAATAAATCTCGTACTTGGTTCGCCAATTTCCACTGGTATTAAAGCTTCTAAACCATAAACAAGTGCGAATGGAGTTTCTCCCGTGGTTGTTTTTGCTGTAGTTCTGTAAGCCCATAATACTGCCGGTAGCTCTTCAGGACAATTTCCCTTAGCTTTTTCCAATCGCTTCTTCAAATTGTTGACAATGATTTTGTTGACTCGGCTTGCCTATTAACCACGGGGCGATATGGTGACGAAGTGATTCGTTTGATTTTCCAGCTTTGGAAGAATTTTGTGATTTGTGAGCCTATGAATTGTGGACCATTGTCACATACGATTTTTTTTGTACACCAAAACAACATATTATGTGTCGCCATATAAAGTTTTTCACTTCTTTTTCTCGTACCTGTTTAAAAGCATCTGCCTCCATCCATTTTGAGAAATAATATGTTAATACAAGCAAAAACCGTACCTTTCCTTTAGCTGGGGGAAGAGGTCCTACTATATCCATTCCCCATTTCATGAATGGCCAAGGTGACACGACTGGGCGGAGTAATTCTGCTGGTCGATGCATATTGTTAGCATATCATTGGCATTTGTCGCACTTAGCTACGAAATTCTCAGCATCTTCTTCCATTTTAGGCCAATAGTACCAGACTCTGATCAGGGTTTTGACGAAGGACCTTGCTCCCGCATGGTTTCCACAATATCCTTCGTGTACTTCTTTCATTACGTACTCTGTTTGATTGGGTCCAAGACACTTTGATAGGGGACATCCAAACATTTTGCGATATAAAGTATCACGAACTAGGTAGTACCATGCTGCTCTTCGGCGAAGTGCTTGAGCTTTTTTTTACTTCAGGCACGGTACCATTCTGCAAAAAAATTACAATTTCATTTCTCCAATCCCATGTTAAATTATTAAATGTTACCCCATTTTTATTCTAGTCGAGTGGTGAATGAAATAAGTGTATCACAATAGCATTATCTTTATTCGTTACGTCGGTAACTTCTGCGAGATTAGCCAATGCATCCACTTCTGCATTTTCCTCCCTGGGTATTTTCATAATCTTCCATGACTAGAATTGTCTTACTAGGTCTCGTGCCTTTTCCAGATATTGTTGCATTCGAGCCTCTTTAGCAGTATAAGTCCCCTACATCTGGTTTACCACTAGTTGAGAGTCACTTTTGATCATGGCCTGCTCTTCTCGTTCTAATTCAAGTCCTGCAATGACAACTTTGTATTCTACTTCATTGTTAGTTATAGGATAACACTTAATAGCATGTCGTATCTTTTTACCCGTAGGTGATATTAAGACAATTCCCAAACTGGCTCCTTTTACATTAGAAGAGTCGTCAGTGAATAGGGTCCACATTCCTATATTAGCCCCATTGAAGATTTGCAATTCTTTTTCCACTTCAGGGATTATACTAGTATTAAAATCAGTGACAAAATCAACTAAAATCTGAGACTTTATTGCAGTCCTAGGCTGATAGATTATGTCATGCTCGCTTAATTCTAATGCCCATTTAGCTAACCTTCCTGATAGATCTTGTTTATGCAAAATATTTCCCAGTGAATATGAAGTTGCGACAATAATTAGGTGACACTGAAAGTACGGTCTTAGATTTTTAGCTGCCATAATTAGAGCCAAGGCTAATTTTTCTTGATGAGGATATCTAGTTTCAGCATCTAATAAAGTCTTACTTACATAATAAATAGGAGATTGTTTACCTTTGTCTTCTCTTACCAATACTGCACTTACGGCAATTTATGCAACGACAAGATAGACATATAGCCTCTCCCCCTCCTTTGGTTTATACAACAGTAGGGGACTTGATAGATAAGCCTTCAGATCTTTGAGAGCTTGTTGGCATTCGTCAGTCCATTCGAACTGATTTTGCTTTTTTAGAACTGAGAAGAATTTAAAACTCTTTTCTGAAGACCTGGAGATGAATCTTCCCAAGGCTGCAATCCTACTTGTTAATCTTTGAACTTCTTTTTTACTAGTAAGTATATCAGGTATTTCTTTAATAGCTTTAATTTGAGTATGATTTTTACTTCAATGCCTCTATTTGGTACAAGGAAACCCAAAAATTTACCTGACTCGACGCTAAAGGCACATTTTTCTAGATTTAATTTCATGTTATACATGCGGAGAATTTCGAAAGTAATTGAAAGATACTGAAATGATCTGTTGATTGTGTTGATTTCACCAGCATGTCATCAATGTATACTTCCATTGTTTTTCCCAGATGTTTATGGAACATCTTGGTCACTAACCTCTGATATGTGGCTCCAGCATTTTTCAGGCCAAAAGGCATGACTTTATAACAATAAATCCCCATGTTTGTAATAAAGGAAGTTTTTTCCTCATCTGAGGGATCTATTTTTATCTGATTATAACCAGAATACGCAACTAGAAAGCTTAATAATTCATGACCTGCAGTGGCATCAATCATTTGATCTGTGTGCGGAAACGAGTCTTTTGGGCATGCTTTATTCAGATCTGTATATGGTTGGAGCTGTTGAAATACTATGACATTACCATCTTATATCATCCAGGGAAGGCCAATGTGGTGGCTGATTCCTTGAGCCGGAAGTCGGTCAGCATGGGTAGTCTTGCTTATATTCCAGTCGGGGAACGACCGCTTGCTTTGGATGTTCAGGCTTTAGCCAATCGGTTCATGAGATTGGAGGTTTCTAAGACCGGCAGTTTCCTAGCTTATACTGTGGTCCGTTCTTCATTGTTTGATCATATTCGGGACCGGCAGTATGATGATCCTCATTTGTGTGTCCTTAAGGATACGGCTCGGCACGGAGGTGCCAAGAAGGTTTCAGTGGGTGATGATGGAGTCTTGCGGATGCAGGGCCGTATTTGTGTGCCTGATGTTGATGGACTTTGTGAGTTGATATTGCAGGAGGCCCATAGTTCCCGGTATTCCATTCATCCGGGCGCTACAAATTGTACCGAAATTTACGGCAGCATTATTGGTGGCGAAGGATGAAGAAAGATATTGTGGCATATGTAGCGCGGTGCTTGAACTGTCAGCAGGTTAAGTACGAGCACCAGAGACCCGGTGGATTGATGCAGCAGATTGAGATTCCTGAGTGGAAGTGGGAGCGTGTCACCATGGATTTCATAGTTGGACTCCTACTGACTTAGAGGAAGTTCGATGCGGTATGGGTCATAGTGGATAGGCTGACCAAGTCAGCGCCTTTCATTCATGTGGCAGTTTCCTATTCTTCGGAGAGGTTATCAGGGAGATTGTTCGCCTTCACGGTGTGCCCGTATCCATTATTTTTGACCGAGGTACGCAGTTTACCTCACATTTCTAGAGAGTATTTCAGCGTGAGTTGGGAACCCGAGTTGAGTTGAGTACCGTGTTTCATCCTCAGACGGACGGACAGCTCGAGCGTACTATTCAGATTTTATAGGATATGTTGTGAGCATGTGTCATTGACTTTGGAGGTTCTTGGGACCAGTTCTTTCCTTTAGTGAGTTTGCCTACAACAACAGCTACCAGTCGAGCATTCAGATGGCTCCTTATGAGGCATTGTATGGTAGGCGGTGTCGGTCACCAGTTGGGTGGTTTGAGTTGGGGGAGGCTCGGTTGTTGGGTATGGAGTTAGTGCAGGATGCCTTGGATAAGGTGAAGATCATTCAGGATAGACTTCGTATATCTTAGTCCAGGCAGAAGAGTTATGCAGACCGCTGAGTTCGAGATTTGGCATTCATGGTAGGAGACCGGTATTGCTTCTAGTGTCGCCCATGAAGGGCATGATAAGGTTCGAAAAGAAGGGAAAGTTGAGCCCTAGGTACATTCGTCCCTTTCAGATTCTTGATAAAGTGGGAGAGGTGGCCTACATGCTTGCTTTGCCACTGAGTTTATCAGCCGTGCATCCAATGGTTCATGTGTCTATGCTTCGGAAGTATCTCGTCGATCCATCCCATGTGCTTGACTTCAACATTGTCCAGTTGGACAAGGATTTGACCTATGAGGAGGAGCCGGTAGCCATATTAGACCGACAGATTCGTCAATTGAGATTGAAGAGTTATACTTCGGTCCGTGTTCAGTGGAGAGGTCAGCCTACCGAGGCAGCTACCTGGGAGTCCGATTCCGATATGCAGAGCCGATATCCCTATCTATTCTCCGATTCAGGTACTATTCTATGTCCGTTCGAGGACGAGCGTTTGTTTTAGAGGTGGAGATTGTGATGAACCAAAAGGTCATCCCGTGTTTTATAATTCAATTATGTGTTCTAAGGTCTTGAAAACCTCCTTCTATCTCACCTCGATTTGCATGCGCAGTCCGGGCGTATAGTCGGGAACCCTTTATGCGAAACACTAAGGAAAATGATATTTTTGTTTTTGAAATTTGATTTAAGTTGACTTTGGTCAACATTTTTGGTAAACGGACCCGGACCCGTGATTTGACGGTCACGAAGGGTTCGTAGGAAAATATCGGACTTTGGCGTATGCTCGGAATCGAATTCCAAGGTCCCAAGCCCGAGAAATGAATTTTTGAAAGAAATTGTTTTTCTGAAAATATAAAGGATTTTAGAAATTTGATTATGTGTGAAACCTATAGTATCGGGCCCGTATTTTGGTTCTGGAGCCCGTTACAGGTTCAATATAATATTTATAACATGTCTGTAAAATTTGGTAAGAAACGGAAGTCGTTTGACGTGATTCGGACCCACGGTTGTAAATTTTGATACTTTGAGAGTTATGGGAAATTTCTTTGATTTTTATGATAAATTCGTTGGTTAAGAGGTTATTTTGGCGATTTGATTGCACGAGTAAGTCTGTAGGATGTTTTTGAGGTTGTGTGCATATTTGGTTTGGAGCCTCGAGGGCTCGGGGGAGTTTCGGATAGGCGTCGGAGCATTTTTAGACTTGAAAATCTGGTGTTTAATTGTTGTTGCTTGTGTCCAGGAATTTTACCCTATGCGAACGCATGGGATTCCATGCTAACGCAATGCATACGGGGGGAGGGGGTTGGTTAGTACTGTGCGAACGCACCACACTAGGTGCGAACGCGGAGCACAAGAACCTTGCTCTACGCGAACGCACACAGTGGGATGCGAACGCATAGGTTTAGAGAGGGTTGGGGCTGGGTAGGTTTTACTCAGTGCGAACACACCCCGTTGGTCACGATCGCGGAGTGTAGGGTCAGACAGCCTGTGCGAACGCACAGCTTATGTCGCGAACGCATAGGGCAATTTTGCCCAGTTATTTTAAAGCTAGTAGCCATTTCGGGATTTAATCAAAACCTCATAACTTCTTCTTCCAAACTCCAATTTGGGAGATTTTTGAAAGAGAACTTCACTATAAAATCATAGGTATGTAATTTTAGACTCATTTTCTTCAAATTCCATTAACACCCATTAGATTTTTAGGCCTAAATCATGTTCTTAAGGGTAGAAAATTAGGGATTTGGGTAGAGTTAGGGTTTTTTGTATAATTGGAATTTAGACCTCGTTTTGGGGTCGGATTTCAAAACTAATTACATATTCGGGCTCGTGGGTGAATGGGTGATCGGGTTTGGGTCCGAACCTTGTGTTCTGACCAAGCGGGCCTAGGGTGGATTTTTGACTTTTTAGGAAAAATGTTAGAAAATCTATAATTAAGTATTGGAATTGAATTATTTAGCGTCTATTGATGTTATTGAGTCAATTATGTCTAGATACAATCGATATGGAGTTGAGTTCAAAAGGAAAAGCGGTGATTGAGGCTTGATTTTGGTCGTGGAAGTCGAGGTAAGTGTTTGCCCTAACTTTAGCTTGAGGGAATAGGTGTTGAGTCTTATTTGCTATGTGTTTATACCATGTTCAACGTATACGTGAGGTGACGAGCACCTATACGTTGGTATCAAGCATGCCCGTGAGTCGGATATTATGAATTATGTGATTTTCATTGATATGTACTGTGTTATAGCTTGAATTTCACTTTAGTGGTCGTTCATTTGGTGGAAATTCTTGGTAATGAATATAGTTGAGTAATAGTTTCGGTTGAGGAATCTTATGTAAAGATAGGTACTTGAGTGAGATTGGTTATAGTTGAGTCCCTTGCCGGGATGGTGATATTTTTATTGTTGTTTCCTTGCCGGGGTGTTATGATTTATGGTTCATATTGTTGATCTTTCCTTTCCAAACTTCTGTTATTAATATTGTTTGGGTGAGGAAGAGTGTAAAGCACGAAAGGTGATGCCCTGTATTGATTTTGTGAGGAATAGTGTAAAGCACGAAGGGTGATGTCGTGCCGTTTCTATTTATTATTGTGAGGATGAGAGTAAAAGCGCGAAGGGTGATGCCGTGCACTTGCATTTATTATTTGGTGAGGATGAGTTTAAAAGCACGAAGGGTGATGTCGTGCACTATTTTCTCTATGTTTGTTATTTCCTGTTGTTGCTTAGATATTTGAACTGTTGTCTTAATTCATTATTTATGTTATCTGATATTGCTTTCCCCCAGCATGTTCCCCTTTATCCTTGTATTTAACTGGTTATTCCTGTTGTTATTACTACTTCCGAATATTATTAAATTGCACAGGTTGTCTTGGTTGTCGTGTCCTAGCCTCGTCACTACTTTGCCGAGGTTAGGCTTGACACTTACTCAGTATATGGTGTCGGTTGTACTGATATTGCACCTGTACATCTTTTGTTGTGCAGATACCGGTACAGGACCCTTTGGGCATTAGAGCTCGGAGGCTGCCTTCAGTCCATTCGGAGACACCAAGGTAGTCCTGCAGGCGTCCGCAGGCCTTGGCGTCCCCTTCCACTTCTCTATTTCTGTTTTAGTTATTTCAGAAACAGATGTATTTACTTCTTTCAGACCCTTATATCTATTATTCGTAGATAGTCCGTGATATTGTGACTCCAACATTCTATGATTTGGTTATTTTGGAATTTCGTAAAGGCAGTGGATTGAGTTATTTATATATAGCATGTTTCTTTATACTTTTATTTATGAAAATGTTGTATTTCACCTGTTTTCATCTAATAATAAAGGACTAAAGTAAATTTGAATATTCACGTTGGCTTGCCTAGCGGGTTCAACACCAGGCGTCATCACGGTCCCGACAGTGGAAATTTCGGGTCGTGACATCATAAGAGCATTTGGGGTCTTTGGGAAAAATTTATGATCCGTACGATAGAGTTGATTGAAGAAGTTGTAGGTGTGCTAAATGATTTCTCTAGGCTCATAAATCCAATTTCCTTGATCGTCCTTAAAAGATACTATTCTATTATGCCTACGCCTATTCAAAGCTGAGATTTGAAAATATCTAGAGGGTGTTTGGATGGGCTTAAATCTTTTTTTATTAAATGGAGTGTTTGGGAAAAAAAGCTGCTTAAAAAAAGCTAAAAAGTGCTTTCAAAAGTCAAAAGCAACAAGTTAGTTGATCCCAACTTTTTTTATTTTGGCTTAAAGGCCATTTTAGTTTGATCAATAAAATTACTCTTTTGTCCCTTATAAGTTTTTATAATACCAAAATTACCCTCAATCAAAGAAACCATAAAATATTGTATACTTCTCCTATTTAATGTTAACAGCTTTAAGGATATTTTTATCTTTTTAATAGGAAAAAGTGCTTACAAGCACTTGTTTGCCAATCACTCCAACAGCATTTTTTAAGCTTCAGCACTTTTATCCAAACATATAACTACTTATTTATAAAATAAGCTCCAGCACTTAAAAGCCACTTTTTTTAAGTCAATCCAAACGAGCTCCTAGTATTCCTGTCCTCATAATTTAGCCATTGAAAAATGGATGGGGATTAAGATAATGAAAAAAGGGTCCACAAAGATAGTCCAAGCCAACGTGAGTTTGGATGGGGATTGGTGAATGAATCAAAGAGAAATCCGCACAGTATAGCTGCTCCCAAACTAATAGCGAGTGAATATATATATTTACATGAATCAATACCCAATATGCATTTAAACATAGTAAGTACTCTATATGTCCCAAATTAAATGTTTAAATGATAGGCCTTGGCGTCCCCCTCCACTTCTCTATTTCTGTTTTAGTTATTTCAGAAACAGATGTATTTACTTCTTTCATACCCTTATATGGATTATTCGTAGATAGTCTGTGATATTGTGACTCCAACATTCTAGGATTTGGTTATTTTGGAATTTCGTAAAGGCAGTGGATTGAGTTATTTATATATAGCCTGTTTCACTTTATACTTTTATTTATGAAAATGTTGTATTTCACCTGTTTTCGTCTAATAATAAAGGACTAAAGTAAATTTGAATATTCACGTTGGCTTGCCTAGCGGGTTCAACGTTAGGCGTCATTACGGTCCCCACGGTGAAAATTTCGGGTCGTGACATCATAAGAGCATTTGGGGTCTTTGGGAAAAATTTGTGATCCGTACGATAGAGTTGATTGAAGAAGTTGTAGGTGTGCTGAATAATTTTTCTAGGCTCATAAATCAAATTTCCTTGATCGTCCTCAAAAGATACTATTTTATTATGCCTACGCCTATTCAAAGCTGAGATTTGAAAATATCTAGAGGGTGTTTGGATGGGCTTAATTACGCATTTTTTTTATTAAATTGAGTGTTTGGCAAAATAAAAGCTGCTTAAAAAAAGCTAAAAGGTGCTTTAAAAAGCCAAAAGCAACAAGTTGGTTGATCCCAACTTTTTTTAGTTTGGCTTTAAAGCCATTTTAGTTTGAACAATAAAATTACTCTTTTGTCCCTAAGTTTTTATAATACCAAAATTACCCTCAATCAAAGAAACCATAAAACATTGTATACTTCTCCTATTTAATGTTTACAACTTTAAGAATATTTTTGTCTTTTTAATAGGAAAAAGTGCTTACCAGCACTTGTTTGTCAAACACTTCAACAACATTTTTTAAGCTTCAGCATTTTTATCAAACATGTAACTACTTATTTATAAAATAAGCTCCAACACTTAAAAGCTGCTTTTTTAAGTCAATTCAAACGAGCTCCTAGTATTCCCGTCCTCATAATTTAGCCATTGAAAAATGGATGGGGATTAAGATAATGAAAAAAGGGTCCACCAAGATAGTCCAAGCCAGCGTGAGTTTGGATGGGTATTGGTGAATGAATTAAAGAGAAATCCGCACAATATAGCTGCTCCCAAACTAATAGCGAGTGAATATATATATTTACATGAATCAATACCCAATATGCATTTAAACATAGTAAGTACTCTATATGTCCCAAATTAAATGTTTAAATGATAGGCCTTGGCGTCCCCCTCCACTTCTCTATTTCTGTTTTAGTTATTTCAGAAACAGATGTATTTACTTCTTTCATACCCTTATATGGATTATTCGTAGATAGTCTGTGATATTGTGACTCCAACATTCTAGGATTTGGTTATTTTGGAATTTCGTAAAGGCAGTGGATTGAGTTATTTATATATAGCCTGTTTCACTTTATACTTTTATTTATGAAAATGTTGTATTTCACCTGTTTTCGTCTAATAATAAAGGATTAAAGTAAATTTAAATATTCACGTTGGCTTGCCTAGCGGGTTCAACGTCAGGCGTCATCACGGTCCCGACGGTGAAAATTTCGGGTCGTGACATCTTAAGAGCATTAGGGGTCTTTGGGAAAAATTTGTGATCTGTACGATAGAGTTGATTGAAGAAGTTGTAGGTGTGCTGAATGATTTCTCTAGGCTCATAAATCCAATTTCCTTTATCGTCCTTAAAAGATACTATTCTATTATGCCTACGCCTATTCAAAGCTGAGATTTGAAAATATCTCGAGGGTGTTTGGATGGGCTTAATTAAGCACTTTTTTATTAAATGGAGTGTTTGGCAAAAAAAAGTTGCTTAAAAAAAGCTAAAAAGTACTTTTAAAAGCCAAAAGCAACAAGTTGGTTAATCCCAACTTTTTTATTTTGGCTTAAAAGCCATTTTAGTTTGACCAATAAAATTACTCTTTTGCCACTTATAAGTTTTTATAATACCAAAATTACCCTCAATCAAAGAAACCATAAAACATTGTATGCTTCTCCTATTTAATGTTAACAACTTTAAGGATATTTTTATTTTTTTAATAGGAAAAAGTGCTTATCAGCACTTGTTTGCCAAACACTTCAACAATATTTTTTAAGTTTCAACACTTTTATCCAAACATGTAACTACTTATTTATAAAATAAGCTCTAGCACGTAAAAGCTAGCCACTTTTTTTAAGTCAATCCAAACGAACTCCTAGTATTCGCGTCCTCATAATTTAGCCATTGAAAAATGGATGGGGATTAAGATAATGAGAAAAGGGTCCACCAAGATAGTCCAAGCCAGCGTGAGTTTGGATGGGGATTGGTGAATGAATCAAAGAGAAATCCGCACAGTATAGCTGATCCCAAACTAATAGCGAGTGAATATGTATATTTACATGAATCAATACCCAATATGCATTTAAACATAGTAAGTACTCTATATGTCCCAAATTAAATGTTTAAATGATTAAAATTGTAAGATTATATGTTAATCTTATTATTAGCTCGTTAGAACAATTAATTTAGTTAGTGGTTCATTTATACTAATTAATTTAATTACTGGTAATGAATTAATGATACTTCAAAAAACAATTTGGCTGTCCTTGAAAGTCAAATTAAAGCCTCAAAGTTGAACGGAGGTAGGAGAAGAAACTAAGAAAACCCTTTTTAACTTAACAATTTGGGGTACCATGGCAAGCGGCTTGTCGCATGCATGAAGTCATGAATTTTCACAAAGAGATTCAATTTTGAACGTCAAAAAATATGAGACAAGCCTCTATATCAACTTCGTTTGTTCTGATAATTTTTGGCTGCTATAGTGAGGTGATATTATAGAGGGCATATATTATAATATAACATAATAATTGATTCCGAAAAAAACTCAACTGCTATAGTGAATGACTATAATATAAGGATGCTTTTATAGAAAAGTCTAATTTTACTAGAAAATACACAATCACGCATGTTTAAGACGAACATTGCCACAATACTAGAAGTCTAGAGCATTACTCAAAAGAAATCTCAGAAAATCCTTATAAGGAATTCACACGCTTAGGGACGTCTGAAGTCTTTCGAACCTTCTTATTGCCGAGATTAAGGAGTAAACTAAGGGGAAAGGATTGATATTAAGGTTGGTTCTCTTAATAATTAAATACATTGAGTACATGTATAGTGAAACAATACTCCTTATATTTTCATTTCTTCGCCCAAACACTTGATTCACGTAGACAAAAATACGTACTCCTCCTAGTCTAATTTATGTGATCACATTTATGTTTTATTCTATTCTAGAATGAATAACAATTTTTTAGATAAAAGATTTTAAATTAAACTTCTTATTTTATCACGAGAATCTTTTATAGTTACACAAATATTTTTGATTTGTTTTAGACCAAATTTTTTTAAACAAATCTTCTTTTCTTAAATTTTGTATAATTCAAACTTTGACACTCTCACGACCCGAATTACCCTCCGAACGGTCTCGTGACGGCACCTAGTCTCTACAACTAAGTAAGCCTAAAACTTGCAGGGAAATAAAAGCAAAATAATAATTGAAATAGAAAAGGAGAAGAAGACACTTAATTCAGCCACTCGACATATGCAATTCTACTTCCCAAAACCCGGAATGTCACAATAGTCACAAGCTCTGTACTAAATGTAGCTCTATACAAAGAAGTAGCAAAAATACAGAAGTCATCTATGCCTATGCTAGAGTAGAAAGGGACTCGTGGGATTCTGCAGACGCGGCAGAATTACCTCGCGGTCTCCTGGCAGCTGCTAGTGATACTCCTAACCATGATGCTGGGTGCTGGTACCTGGATCTGCGCATGGAAAACATACGAAGGCAAGGGCGTGAGTACTCCACAATTGGTACCTAGTAAGTGCCAAGACAAACCCCAGTCAAGTATTGACGAGGTCAGGTTAAGGCTTTACTGGATTTTTATAGTAAAACAGTTTAAAAAGTTGAACAGAGAAATACATCAAACTAAGGCAAAAGCAGTAGAAACGGTAAGCTGAAAGAAATGGTAAAAAGGGATCCCTCGGCTCAGCACATCATATCTCACAGTAGCAAATATGCAATGCAGTACAAAGGGAAAACTCCTGAAATCTAGTCAGTAGTCCCAATTTAAATATGCGATGCAGTACAGAGGGAAAACTCCCGGAATCTCGTCCGTAGTCTCAATTTAAATATGCGATACAGTACAGGGAAAAAGCTCCCGAAATCTCGTCCGTAGTCTTAATTTAAATATGCGATGCAGTACAGGGGAAAAGCTTCCGGTATCTCGTCCGTAGTCCCAATTTAAATATGCAATGCGAATGAATACCGGATGTAGCTTATCTAACAGTTCAGAGAAAAATAGCAGGCAGTAATACGAATAAAACTACCTAGCCATGGTGCACATAGTGACAATTAATGGAAAACTCAAGTAAACAGGTAGACATGCTTCTCCCTAAGCTAAACTACTCAGTTAATGCAAGAAACAGTGAAATAAGAATGAAAGTGATTTATGTCCTGGAGGAAAAATGGAGTTTTAGCAACAATGGCCCGTATACGTACTCGTCACCTCACGTATACGGCGCCCAAGCAACAAAACAATATCAAAACAACCTAAGGGGAAGTCCCCAACACAGAGTTAGACAAGCCACTTACCTCGAATGCGCTAATCAACTCAATATCACGCTCTTGCCACGAGTATCCGACTCCGTGTAGACCAAATCTATTCAATTCGATTGCATCAAGTAAATATCAACTCAAGGAACCAAAATAGCTAATAAGTTCGAAGCTATTACGCGAAATTTGAAAAATTGCCCAAAAAGTTTCCCGGGCCCACGTCTCGGAAACGGGTACAAATTATAAATTTCGAACACCCATTAGCTCACGAACTCACTCGAATAAGAATCATCGAAATCCGACGTCAAAATCTCCCTAAATCCTCAGATTCCTACTTGGGGAACCTTCATCCCATTTTTATATTTTTTTTACCCAAATACATTGATTAAATTGAGGAAATTGTTAGAGATTAATGATGTACAAGTGAATTAAGGTTAGAAATCGTTACCTATGAAGCTCCTCTTCAAAACTCACTGAAAATCGCCAAAACCCAAGCTTTAAATCGTTTTAGGAGATATGAATTTCAAACCCTCGGAATTTTGTATAAACAACCCAGGGATTCCGCACCTGCGACTCTTGGACCGCACCTGCGAAAAATCCATCGCAGGTGCGGAAACTTACTTAACAGGGTTGGGGCCGCACCTGCGGTCAACTGGTCGCATTTGCGGTCCCGCACCTGCGGAACCCAGATCGCACATGCGACCAATGGCAGCCCCTGCCCAAATTCCGCATCTGCGAGCCCAACTCCGCACCTGCGTGTCCGCACTTGCGGTTCCTCGTCTGCAGGTGCAAAACACCAGAACCAACAATGGTTCAGCTGTGTTCCAAGTTCCAAAATGACCCGTTTAGCATCCGAAATATCCCCGAGAACCCCGGGTCCCCAACCAAACTTACCAACCAGTCCTAATACTTCATTCAAACTTAGTTGGGCCTTCAAAACACATCCCAATACATCAAAATCACCAATTATGCATGGATTCAAGCCTAAGAACTTATGAAATTTCCAAATTCCACAACCGACGCCGAAACACGTCAAAACTAGTCCGAATGACCTCAAATTTTGCGCACAGGTCAAAAATGACACTACGGACCTGTTGACACTTTCGAAATTCCATTCCGAACCCGATATCAAAATTTCACCTATAAGCCGAAATCGCCGAAATTCTAATTTTCGCCAATTCAAGCCTAAATCTACTACAGACCTCGAAAATACATTCCGAACACGCTCTCAACCCCGAAATCACTCAATGGAGCTAACGGAGTTGACGGAATTCTATTCCGGATCCGTCTTTACACAGTTCCAACTAGAGCCGGTTTTTAAAGCTTAAACTCACATATAAGGACTATGTGTCCAAGAACTCTCCGAAAGTCACAACTCAACGTTCCGACAAGTCCCAAAAGCAGAAATAGACACAGGAAAAGCAGTTATTAGAGAATCGGGACGCTAACTCTCAAAACGACCGACCGAGTCGTTACAGACATATAAAATAGAATGGAGGAAGCAGTAATTATGACTTGTTAAGTCACTTGTAGACACTTGATTGATGGGTGTTCTATATAGAGGTGGCTAACGGGCCGGTTCAAACCGGGACCGGACCGACCCGGTTCATAGGGGGCCGGG
>ML474276.1:51799-67441 GCA_005239535.1 Nicotiana rustica | reverse complement strand
TGTTGGAAAAATACTACACACTTAGATATTCAATACAAAACAAGGAAATGAAGAAATAAACACCAATGGGTAAGAAATATTTAACCACAATGGTGAAATCTTCAAGACCCAAGTGTGTGTGCAACTCCCTAGCTTCAAAACTTGTTCTTCTCTACTCAAAATATATTTACAAAACTCAAAATATGTCCAAAGATATGCCAAAAATCGATATGTAATATGTTGCCAAGGTATGCTTTTTATAGAGGGCCAAATATTCGAGTGAAAAGTGGACAAAAACACCTCCTTCGGGCTACTATGCGATCGCATCCCTGTCGCATATCAGGGATGCGATTCGCATCTTCACTCTTTTNCTCAAATACCCATTGAGCAGCACAAAATCTACTGAAAAGAGGCTAAAATGAGTGGTAAAATATCTACTCATCACCCGCCCGGTCTAAAGCTCTAATCCTAGCCGTTGATCTCAGAAGATCAACAGCTCCCAACACCGCTAACCCTTTTAACTATACTAACACCCCTAATCCTAATTCATTCCCATTTACCTATCGTCATTAAATCCTCTCATCTCCTTCCCCCCTTTATCTTCTCAAACCCTAATCCGTTGTCACCCATTTCCCCTTGATTTTTACCCAGAAATGGAATCTTTTATCGATTCCTTACCATATCTGGTCCTACTTCTTTACCAACTACTCGTCTTTGATGTTACTTGAATGGAAAGCTAATCTCAGAGATTCGAACCAAATCTGGTTCAAAATCTCTTATATGTTGGTTATTTCCATCTGTGTTCATCCTAACCTTTGTAAGTACGAATATTTTCGTATTTTTCAGCTAGTGTTCCATATCTTTGATTCGAACAAGATTTGGTTCAATTTCAATTTGTTTTACTGTTATTCTTTGTCTATATTTACTTTGTTACTCACAAATCTGACTATTTTTAGTTAAATCTTTTACTTACCCTAAAACTAAGGTTCAGATCTTTCCAGATCTAAAATGATTTTCTATTCTTTAAATATTTTTCCTTTAATGTTTCCGTATATCTGTCTCTGTGCATCTTTATTATAATTTCTTTATTATTTCTGACTGGTTTTACTTACCCTAAAAATTTAGGATTTTTGATTTTTCAAAGACGAACCAAATCTGTTTCAATCTTTAATGTTTCCATCTTTGTGCATCTTTATTATAGTCTGGTTATTTATGCTGATTTTACTTACCCTAAGATTTAGGGTTTTGATTATTCAAAATCGAACAAAATATTGTTCAAACCTTAATTATTTCCGTGTATATATATTTGTGCATCTTTATTATATCTCTTTTGTATTTTTGCCTATTTTCTACTTACATTATATCTAGGGTTTTCGATTATTTAATTTTTTTTTCTTTAATGTTTCTGTCTAATGTTTATGTCTATTTGTCTCTATGCATCTTTAGCTCTTGCCGTTAATTGTTGACTAATTTTACTTACCCAAAATTACGGGTTTTTGATTCTTCAAATTTGTTTGATTCTCTAGTTACTTTCTATATGCTTATACGCGTGTCTTTACCTATTACTTCTGTCGGTTTACATGTTTTACCTAAAATAGGACTCCGAGTTTTCTTTCCTTAATTAATTGTTAGAGACTTTCCTTTCAAGTACCTTGATTAATTGTTGCCATATTTGTGTGCTCTAATTCAGTGCTATTGAAATCCCCCCTCCCCCCTCCCATTCCCCTTTGGTACAGACTCGAACTCCCATATTTCTCTCTAAAAACTTAAGCTCTCTCTTGTTCTGATTTCTGTGCTAATTGTCTCTGGTCTTGGGCGGCTGAAAGCCAAGGCCAAGTTATTCTGTAACTTAACTAATGTGGCATACTTACTTGCTTTCTTACTTAATTGGCATGCCCTAACCTTTGTAATTTCTTTCTCTATGTTTTGCTTGACTATCATGTTTCAATTCCCAGTATGATTCTGTCGCATGTTTCTGTGATCTCATTTAGTAACATTGTTAAATTGGGATTAAGTCATTCTGAATAAGATGAATCCTATCATAAGTTAGCCTAAGGTTTAATTTGTTTCTTGCACTACTTGTTAATCTTACACATGTTCTGAACTTTGCATTCCTCAGGATACTATAAACATATAGTCAGTTAGTTTGTTAACTCATCTGTCATGTCTGCTCTTTTCATGTATCTGGCCAACTCAATTGTTTTGCCTAGATGTTTCTATGATGATTGTCCTAAGTACTAGTCCAAATATTTAACTTAACTAGACTTCAACTAATTTGAACTATGTGTTTAAGCATGAACTCTGTTTGTTTTTCTTGGTGCAGTTCTGCGTGCAACTCTGTGCTCTGAATCCTGTTTCTTCTGAAATCCAACTATTTTAAAATCTTCCCCTTCTCCCTTTTATGTACTGATTTTAAAACCCCCACTCTTAGTCCCTTAGGTTCTCAACCACTCCAGTGGAGCACTGCCTAGGGTCCACTTGAGACTCCTTTGAACTCTGACACACTGGGGACTGGTTTTCCGATCTCGTATGATCTATTTTCTGAATGTGTGGTTTTGGTGTGGGCATTTCCCAGGGTCCCTGAGGCCCTTTGGAACTTTGACACATTGGAAAACTGGTTCTAATGGGTTGTGGATGAATCACTATGATGTGCCTCAAAGTTGTTATGTTGGAAGGCCAGGTTCCCAGGTTTATTTGGGCCTATGAATGCTTTCTATAGTGTCTCAAACTATTATGTAATTAATTTGTTATTTTGGGCTGTAATAACTTTGTAATAAGCAGATTTGGGGATACTTAGTAAAGCCAGGGGGATTTATCTTATTTCTTTTGTCACGATCCAAATTTCCCTCTGTTGGGTATCATGATGGCACCTAGTCTTTGGGACTAGGTAAGCCTAACCGTTACTGAATAAAAACAATAATAAAAGGAAAACTAACAATCTCGATATAGAATCTTGACAGAATTTACAAATTTTCCCAAAACCGGTAATACTAGTCATAAGCTCTACGAATTTATTCTAAAAGCTCTAATTACCACTGTTCGTGTAACGACTCGATCGGTCATTTTGAGATCTAGTGCATCGTTTGGCAGTTTAAGGTCATGAGCATCTTCATTTCAGGTATTGTGACACATAGGCGTGGTCGGAGGCGAATTCCGGGAAGTTCGGAGTCAAATTGGAAAGAAAATTCTCATTTCGGAAGCCTTAAGTGTGAAGAATTGACTAAGATTGGAATTTTGAGTAAACTACCTCCGAATCAGGATTTGAAGGTTCCAGCAAGTTTGTATTATGATTTCGGACTTAGGTGTATGTTCGGATCGGGGTTTGGATAACCCGGGAGCGTTTCAGCGTATATTGTGGAAGTTAGTATTTTGAAGAAATATCATAAGTCTGGGTTGAAGTGCATTTTTGTGATATTGATGTCCGTTTGGGATTCCGAGTATGGGAATAGCTCCGTATGGTAATTCTGGAGTTGGGAGTNGCGCATTTCAGTGATATTGATGTATGTTTGGTTTTTCGAGTCTAGGAATAGCTTCGTATGGTGATTCTGGTGTTGGGAGTGTGATCGGAAGTGAATTCGGATGTCCATAGGTCATTTTGAAGTCATTTGGCTAAAGATAGAAATTGGAAGGTTTTGAGAAAATCTGGCAGGAAGTGGAAATTTTGATATCGGGGTCAGAATTCGACTACGAAAGTTGGAGCTGGTCTGTAAAGTCGAATATAACTTGTGTGCAAAATGTGGGGTCAATCGGACGTGATTTGGTAGGTTTCGGCATCAGATGTAGAAGTTTGAAATTTCAAGTTCATAAAGTTTGAATTTGTGTGCGATTTGTAATTTCGGTGTTGTTTGATGTGATTTGAGGCCTCGAGCAAGTCCGGGGGAGGTTATGGGACTGAGTCGTGTGATTGGACGGGGTCCCGAGGGCCTCGAGTGTGTTTCGGGATAGTTTCGGGTCATTTTCGAGTGTTTTGCTGTTGCTGTCTTCTGGTGTGCATCGCGATCGCGAAGAAGAAAAATTTAGGGGCTGAGTTTGGCTTATGCGATCGCGGAAGGGGAGTGAGATCACGAAAGAGGAATTTGGAGGGCTGCTGGTTTTGGCCTTCGCGAACGCGTGGCGGTGAACGCGAACGCGAACGCAAAGGGGTCGCCTGGGCTCTCTACGCGAACGCGCCAAGAGGGACGCGAACGCATAGAAGAAAAAGGAGTTGGGGGCCTGTGGTCCGTTTGGTCTATGCGAACGCACAAGGAAGCCTGCAAACGCGGAGGGTCAGGGCAGTTGCCCTTCGCGAACGCACTCAGGGTGTCGCGGACGCAGAGAGGAAATTGGGCCTGGGCAGATTGTTCTAAAAACGAGATTTTTGGCCATTTCTTCATTCTTTCATTTTGGTGTGGCGATTTTTGGGAGCTTCAAGAGGAGAGTTTCGTCAAGAAACTCTAGGTAAGTGATTCCTTCCCATCTTTGAGTGAACTACTTGAGTTATACATGGATTTAGGCATGGAAATTGGTAGAAATTTGGGAATTTTTAAGAAAACCTAGAATTGACATTTTGGAATATTACCACGAATTTGAGCATGAAACTAAGAGTAAATTGTATATTTGAGTTAGTAAAGCTATGTGTAGAGTTATCTTCGAGAAATTTTGGAATCCGAGCAGGTGGGCCCGAGGGCATTTTGGTCAATTCTTTGAGCGGAGTTGGGAATTAATATTATTTGAATTGTTACAAGTATTAGAGTATATTTTCATTGTTTTTCCTATTATTTGGCTAGTTTTGGGATGTTGTGCATCAATTGGAGTCGTCGGAAGGTCTTGGAGGCCGGTTATGTGATTTCAGAGCGAGGTAAGTCTCCTTTCTAACCTTGTGAGGGGGAATTGTCCCCATAAGTGAACTAATTGAATATGTGCTACTATTTTTGGGGGATACGTACGCACGAGGTGATGAGAGTCCGTGCGTAGCTACTAATATATTATGTCCGGATAGTCTAGGACCCACTAGCACGATTTACTTGTTGTACTTGTGACCTTGTCAATAAAATATCATGTGATGCTAACAATTAGTAATTAAATCTCTAAGAAGGATATAGTCTACTTTTCTTAATCATCTAGAAGGAGAATTGATTCTTCCTTGGATAATTTCATTTCGGATAAATCTAAAATGCTTGAAACCCTGTCGAAATTGGCAAGTAAATCCTAGAAAGGCTTTAAATACTATTTTCATGTTCATTAAAAGGAGAATTCTATCACTTCATTGAATAGCTAATTTTCCTGATAAAAATGTGGTTTATTTGTGTGAATATGTGTAACTGTGGGTGCCTGAGTCGCATGTATGATTCGCGAGCAGGATGACCTTGTTATTTATGTATGACCGCGTCGCATGATCGATTTGCGAGCGGGACAGATAGATGCATCTATGGTTTGAGCCGTTCGACCCTTCAGCAGTGCATATTTTATTATTGTTTGTCCGCGCCGTTCGACCCTCGGCATATCTCGCGCATGATAATTGCTGCGTACTTTTTTGTGATTTGCACATGTTCATTGACCTGGAAATTATAAATAGTCAACTGAAATGACGAGGTGTTAAAGTGTTAAATGTAAGAAGAATTGACATTCTTTATCCCTGATTTTATTAAATTGCCTATGTTATTTATGCTCAGCGTCTCACTTGATTATACTGCATTGACTTCTAACAAGTGTCTAATTCGAACTCTTGTCACTACCTCTCTGAGGTCAGGTGAGATACTTACGAAGTACACGTCGTTTTCGTACTCATGCTACACTTGCTGTGCATTTTTATTGCACGGGTACTTTCACAGCAATATGGCCGACTTGGAGACTTAGAAGAGCTGCATCAGCCGGAGATGACCCGCAGGCGGCAGAGTCTTCCTCTATGTATTATATTATCATTTTTAAATTTCTTGTCCAACTTGTATTTCGGACAGGCATTGTAGTATTCGTAGAAATTCTTAGAAGTTAGCTCATGCACTTGTGATACGTTCGGGATGTATTTTATTAAAAATGGATATTTAAACTATCAAATTTACTTAGCGGATTTTATTCGATTGTCATTATGTTACGATTTCCAAATATTAAACAGGAATTTAACTAACCATTTAATGATTAGCTTGCCTGAAAGTGGTGTCCGGCACCATCACGACCTTATAGATTTTGGGTCGTGACAACTTGGTATCAGAGCCCTAGGTTCCCTTAGGTTTCACGAGTCATGAGCAAGTCTAGTAGAGTTTTGCGGGTCAGTACGGAGACGTATATACTTATCTTCGAGAGGCTACAGGTCTGTTAGGAGTACTTCCCTTCTTGATTCCTCATCGTGCGATTTGATTCCTTTGAGGCTTATGCCTACATTTCTTCTTACTCAATCTTACGCGCCGCGAAGTACCTGCTATAAATCAGGAATTGAGGAATTGTAATGGTACCTCAGATAGGGTGCGGGATGTTTCTCCCTGCGAAGTTGATTGGGGTTATTGTCGTTGCTCTGCGGAAGGATATTGTGTTGTTCAACTCAGTAGCTTTGTTTCTGAGAGATTTGAGGCTATGCTTAGGTCGTTATGATGCTTATGATTGGTCACCATACAAAATTGGTGTAGTGATAGGAAGCTTTCCCATATGTCGGGGCAGTGAATGACTTGAAAAAAGGGTTTCCCAGGACGTGACTTCGAGATTTCAGTATTTTAGTTCCGGCGGAGGGAGGGCGATTGGACTATGAATGTTCAAGTTTGGGTGAAAAAGTAGTAAGACTTGGTGTTTTCAAGTGAGGTGGACTATACACCTATGATGTGATATCGTCGTCTTTGATCGAATAGAATGAGTTAAGTTCGCCGGTGCTATAGTTTCTTCGATTGCACAGGGTCAGAGTATTGTGAAGAAGTATTGAAGAAGCGGCTGTCAGAGATCGGTGGTGTGTGATGGTTCAGGACTGAATAGTTATTTCTAATATAGGCGATTCGAGAAAGACGATCTTCGGAAATGTTTAAAGTTGTGGTGATCTATTAGTTTAAGTGCAACGGGGAATGATATTTAATTGAGGCAACAGTTGGGCAACATACGATGAAGGAAGACAGTTGAGAAGTGTCTTGTGGTAGATGAACTTATGAAAGGCCAGGTGTAAGAAAAAGAAGTCGGGTAGCTGCTTGCAGGAGTGAGTTGAACTAAAGTGGGAGAGTGGCAGCGGAGCGTATGAGTTCAGCGGTAGGACAACTGCTTATCTTGAGGAGAAGTTTGGAGTGATTGAGAATTTTAGTGGACGGTGATTGGGTCTACGTGTTTAGATTAAAAATATTGGCTATGGCAACGGGAGATGGGATGAAGCAGAGAGGAGTTGCTGATATGAAGAAGGATGCAGTATAGCTTGGAATTAGAAGAAATTGTTGCACATTTAATGGATGTCCATGAGGAGCGGACAAACTAGTAAAGTTGGTAAATGAAGCAGGGCATAAGATGGGGCATTGATGTCGTAGAGATTGTGCAATAAAGCGCCGTTGGAAGGTGTCAGTATGTAATTTCCACAGGTGGTTTATCTCTCGTGGGCAGGTTAGCGGTCGTGTAGTTGGCAAGTTTCTGTAAGGAATTCTAGTGGTTATTCGGTGGAAGGCCAAATATGTGAATGATGCTAGGGAATTGAGTATTCAGGGAATGCTAACAGGAGAATTTAGAAGCACTTGACGGATTGGTTGAGTAAGGTCATGTCAGCAATGAAGAAAGAATTTGTGTAGGGACCAGAGTGGTGCGAAAAGTAGCTTCAGGCTAAGTGGGAGAGTCCCACCGCCTGCGATTGGGTTGCAGGATTATCTTCTCATGGGGTTGCGGATTATTGGCGCATTGGCAAGTTATTACAGCTAGGGGAACAGAGTAAAATGATAATTGAGCATGGGATTTGTTAAATAGGTGGAAAGGTTGGTTTTATTGAACCATGGTTAGGCTTTGGAAGATTCAGGATTTATGCTTAGTTCATAAGCGAATTATAAGGGTAGTGACTCAGTCATGCTTCATCGAGAAGGTTTCATGTGCTAGAAGAGCCTTGGAGTTGTTCAACTCAGTAGCTGTGTTTCTGAGAGATTTGAGGCTATGCTTAGGTCGTTATGATGCTTATGATTGGTCACCGTACGAAATTGGTGTAGTGATGGGAAGATTTCCCATATGTCGGGGCAGTGAATGACTTGAAAAGGGGGTTTCCCAGGACGTGACTTCGAGATTTCAGTATTTTAGTTCCGGCGGAGGGAGGGCGATTGGACTATGAATGTTCAAGTTTGGGTGAAAAAGTAGTAAGACTTGGTGTTTTCAAGTGAGGTGGAGTATTAACCTATGATGTGATATCGTCGTCTTTGATCGAATAGAATGTGTTAAGTTCGCCGGTGCTATAGTATCTTCGATTACACGGGGTCAGAGTATTGTGAAGAAGTATTGAAGAAGCGGCTGTCAGAAATCGTGGTGTGCGGTGGTTCAGGACTGAATAGTTATTTCTAATATAGGCGATTCGAGAAAGATAATCTTCGGAAATGTTTAAAGTTGTGGTGATCTATTAGTTTAAGTGCAACGGGGAATGATATTGAATTGAGGCAACAATTGGGCAACATAAAGTGTAAGAAAAGGAAGTCGGGTAGCTGCTTGCAGGAGTGAGTTTAACTAAAGTGGGAGAGTGGCAGCAGAGCGTATGAGTTCAGCGGTAGGACAACTGCTTATCTTGAGGAGAAGTTTGGAGTGATTGAGAATTTTAGTGAACGGTGATTGGGTCCACGTGTTTAGATTAAAAATATTGGCTATTGCAACGGGAGATGGGATGAAGCAGAGAGGAGTTGCTGATATGAAGAAGGATGCAGTATAGCTTGGAATTAGAAGAAATTGTTGCACATTTAATGGATGTCCATGAGGAGCGGACGGACTAGTAAAGTTGGTAAATGAAGCAGGGCATAAGATGGGGCATTGATGTCGTAGAGATTGTGCAATAAATCGCCGTTGGAAGGTGTCAGTATGTAATTTCCATAGGTGGGTTATCTCTCGTGGGCATGTTAGCGGTCGTGTAGTTGGCAAGTTTCTGTGAGGAATTCTAGTGGTTATTCGGTGGGAGGCCAAATATGTGAATGATGCTAGGGAATTTGAGTATTCAGGGAATGCTAACATGAGAATTTAGAAGCACTTGACGGATTGGTTGAGTAAGGTCATGTCAGCAATGAAGAAAGAATTTTGGTAGGGACCAGAGTGGTGTGAGAAGTAGCTTCAGGCTAAGTGGGAGAGTCCCACCGCCTGCGATTGGGTTGCATGATTATCTTCTCATGGGGTTGCGGATTATTGGCGTATTGGCAAGTTATTACAGCTAGGGGAACAGAGTAAAATGATAATTGAGCATGGGATTTGTTAAATAGGTGCAAAGGTTGGTTTTATTGAACCATGGTTAGGCTTTGGAAGATTCAGGATTTATTCTTAGTTCATAAGAGAATTATAAGGGTAGTGACTCAGTCACGTGCTTCATCGAGAAGGTTTCATGTGCTAAAAGAGCCTTGGAGTTGATTGTATTCGGGGACAAGTCAGAGTGGGTGACTCTCAATATAGGTCCTAATGAACCCGACAGTTAAGAATGCGGTGCTTAAGGATTTCAAGCCCGCGACATAGTTAAGAATTTAGCTTTTGCAGTAGATCGTGATAGGAGGCTCAGAGTGTTCCATGTATCTTCGGCTTGCGATGCAGCATTTGAGGGTATGAGATGATCCGCGGGATTTGAGACAGCATGGTCTCGTAAGATAAGGTCACTCAAGAGGAGTATGGATCTGGGTTCACAATGTTTTGGATGAAGCTATCGTTATTCTAAGTCAAGTTAAGGATAAATAAGAAGAAGATAGATTGGTTGTCCATGGTTGAAATGGCACATGTACGACAGTGATCAATTCCTTCAGTGTGATTAAATTATGCATGTGGTTTGTGTCGGTGTGTGCAAGGCTTGTCGGCCGCCGTAATATATCGTAATTGGAAGCATTCATGTATTATGGCTTGTCAAGTGTAGGAGGATTCCCGAAAGGATTAAGGTGATATAGGCTATTCCTTAAGGATTTGCATGTATTGTGATTGTGAGAATTCACTTGTGTGTTGTTATGGTTCTCTTGAGTTGAGATAAGTAAAAGGTTTCTATATGAAGGGGTGTTCACCCTATTAGTGGTTCAGGAGTTATGATGGAATTCTCGCGCTATCTCATGTTGGCATGTTAGGTGCAGTAAACAGTATGTAACTGGGAGTAAGGATCGGTATTTCGGTTCGGTGTTAACAAGGATGTCATGAGCTCAGATGAGCGAGAAAAAGGTATTTGAAAGTTCAGGGTAAGATGGTGTTATCTTCAGTGTCCACTGAGATCAATGTTCGGTGAAAGAGGCTTGCACCCTGGTTGTGGGTTCTTGATTTGGTTTACAATGTTAGTGGGGTCGGTGGTATGGATGTGTAAACTTGTTACATTGTGTGGAAGGTCGCGGGAGCGTGACCACGGGAAGATTGTAGAAGTGTGACATGTAATCACCTGATTGATTGAAGATTTAGACCAAGTATAAAGAAGTGTAATATTGTTTATTTGAGAATTTATGCCTGGAAGGCATACTGTTCATTGGGTTGTGGATTGTGGGGTGTTTGTCCCGGCTATGATGGTTATTCTTTCATATTATGAGAGGAAGTGGGTTAATATGGACCCAGGTAAGGCTATCAGACTAGTGTAGTGCAAGCAAAATCGGCTTGGGGGTTGTGAATGGATTCAAATATGGTTGTGGGCTCCATGTAAGCCAGGTGTGTTCATTTTAGTATGGTGCTTCTCAAGGAGGGGTGTTGAAATATCAGATGTTTTTCCGTCTTCGTCCAATTCACGAAATGTTATGTTGTGCCGTGCGGGTTGTGAAACGGCTTAATAATTTCTTATGTGCTGAGATTCATCATAGTGACGGCGTTATGTGAGCAGAATAGCTCTTGAGATTCAGATTATATATCGCACCTCAGTTGTGCTTGAGTGTTGTAGCGCATGGCTCTATCAGTCTCCCCAGGATGGTATTGTGCACCTAGCGTGCTTGTGACCGATATTCAGTAATTTGTAATAGTGAGCAATCCAGCTCCGTGTATATCTCCTTATTTGAATTTTATGATGGGATGGGGTGGCACTCCGCCATAGGTATATTATTTGGATCGGGTTACACGCCGCAACAGTGTGATGTTGAGTACGATTCCCTATAATTATTTTTCTTGTGTTTTGCTTCCTATTTTCTGAGGAAAGTTTATATTAGTTGTGTGAGTCGAGTAGTCCCTTCCTGAGTCATTTCCTTAAGTATCATGTTCGAGTTGTGGCCTATTGGCGCATTGTGGCATCGTGTGAGACTGATGGTCCTGTCTGGGGGTGATTTGTTGTCTGAGCAGTTCATACTGGGTGAGACGAGATTTATGGATTAGGGATCGGTGCGATAAGGCTATGCGGAAGTATATTACAGGACAATTACCATTATTTGGTTCATAATGAGACAATGATTTTAGTCAAGAGGAAAGATTTAATGTTTGGTTATCTCTGCAGTTGGTTAGAAATTTCTACACATCTCCTCCGTTGTGGTGGTATCGCCAGCATTATAGCAGGATGTGTGTGTATATATATATATATATATCATAAGGTGCATTGGGAGCATCAGATTTATGGAATTTTGGCTATTAAGGTTCAGGGAGTGTCATGGTGGGTATATGATAAATTCTGCGGTGCATGGTGCTAATTCAGCAAAGGTATGCAGTCATGTTCTGGTACATCGTGTGGTAGCTGATACGGTGTTTATATATTGGAAACAGGCCTGGCAGAGGATTTCGGATGTTGAAAACCTGGTTCTAAGGCCCATTTGCCTAAATAAAAGAGGATATCTTCAGAATTGTTTGAGCTAATGTGCTCAACTGGGTTGTGGTGGCACGGGCAGGTGCACGAGGTATTAAACAGTGATTTCAGATAACTCCAGAACAGTTCTTAGCACGTTCGAGGACGAACGTATGTTTAAGTGGGAGAGAATGTAACGACTCGACCGGTCGTTTTGAGCTCTAGCACATCGTTTGGCAGTTTGAGGTCATGAGCAGCTTCGTTTCATGTATTAGGACTCGTAGGCATGGTCGGAGTCGAATTTCGGGAAGTTTAGAGTCAAATTGGAAAGAAAATTCTCATTTCGGAAGCCTTAAGTTGGAAGAATTGACTAAGATTGGAATTTTGAGTAAACGACCTCCGAATCAGGATTTGAAGGTTCCAGCAGGTTCGTATGATGATTTCGGACTTGGGCGTATGTTCGGATCGGGGTTTGGATAACCCAAAAGCGTTTCGGCGTATATTATGGAAGTTAGTATTTTGAAGAAATATCATAAGTCAGAGTTGAAGTGCATTTCAGTGATATTGATGTCCGTTTGGGATTCCGAGTGTGGGTATAGCTCCGTATGGTGATTCTGGAGTTGGGAGCGCGATCGGAAGTGAATTCGGATGTCCGTAGGTTATTTTGAATTCATTTGGATAAAGATAGAAATTTGAAGGTTTTGAGAAAATCTGGCCGGAAGTGGAAATTTTGATATCGGGGTCGGAATGCGATTCCCAAAGTTGGAGCAGGTCCATAGTGTCGAATATGACTTGTGTGCAAAATTTGGGGTCAATCGGACGTGATTTGGTAGGTTTCGGCGTCGGATGTAGAAGTTTGAAATTTCAAGTTCATAGAGTTTGAATTTGTGTGCGATTCGTAATTTCGGCGTTGTTTGATGTGATTTGAGGCCTCGAGCAAGTCCAGGGGAGGTTATGGGACTGAGTCGTGTGATTGGACGGGGTCCCGAAGGCCTCGGGTGTGTTTCGGGAAGGCTTCGAGTCATTTTCGAGTGCTTTGCTGCTGCTGTCTTCTGGTGTTTCAGCTGTGCATCACGATCGCGAAGAAGAAAAATTTAGGGGCTGAGTTTGGCTTATGCGATCGCGGAAGGGGAGTGCAATCTCGGAAGAGGAATTTGGAGGGCTGCTGGTTTTGGCCTTCGCCAACGCGTGGCGGTGAACGCGAATGCGAAGGGGTCGCTTGGGCTCTCTACGCGAACGCGCCTAGAGGGACGCGAACACATAGAGAAAAGGGGAGCTGGGGGCCTGGGGGCTGTTTGGTCTATGCGAACGCACAAGGAAGCCTGCGAACGCAGAGGGTCAGGGCAGTTTCCCTTCGCGAACGCACCCAGGGTGTCGCGAACGCAGAGAGGAATTTGGGCCTGGGCAGATTGTTTTAAAAACGAGATTTTTGGCAATTTCTTCATTCTTTCATTTTGGTGTGGCGATTTTTGGGAGCTTCAAGAGGAGATTTTCATCAAGAAACTCTAGGTAAGTGATTCCTTCCCATCTTTGAGTGAAATACTTGAGTTATACATGTATTTAGGCATGGAAATTAGTGGAAATTTGGGAATTTTGAAGAAAACCTAGAATTGACATTTTGGAATATTACCATGAATTTGAGCATGAAACTAAGAGTAAATTGTATATTTGAGTTAGTAAAGCTAAGGGTAGAGTTATCTTCGAGAACTTTTGGAATCCGGGCACGTGGGCCTGAGGGCATTTTGGTCAATTCTTTGAGCGGAGTTGGGAATTTATATAATTTGAATTGTTACAAGTATTAAAGTATATTTTCATTGGTTTGCCCGTTATTTGGCTAGTTTTGGGATGTTGTGCATCAATTGGAGTCGTCGGAAGGGCTTGGAGGCCGATTATGGGATTTCGGAGCGAGGTAAGTCTCCTTTCTAACCTTGTGAGGGGGAATTGTCCCCATAAGTGAATTAATTGAATACATGCTACTATTTGTAGGGGCTACGTACGCACGAGGTGACGGGAGTCCGTGCGTAGCTACTAATATGTTATGTCCGGGTAGTCTAGGATCCACTAGCATGCTTTACTTGTTGTACTTGTGACCTTGTCAATAAAATATCATGTGATGCTGTCAATTAGTAATTAAATCTCTAAGAAGGATAGAGTCTACTTTTCTTAATCATCTAGAAGGAGAATTGATTATTCCTTGGATAATTTCATTTCGGATAAATCTAAAATGCTTGAAACCTTGTCGAAATTGGCAAGTAAATACCCTGAAAGGCTTTAAATACTATTTTCATGTTCATTAAAAGGAGAATTCTATCACTTCATTGAATAGCTAATTTTCCTGATAAAAATATGGTTTATTTGTGTGAATATGTGTAACTGTGGGTGCCTGAGTTGCATGTATGATTCGCGAGCAGGATGGCCTTGTTATTTATGTATGACCGCATCACATGATCGATTCGCGAGCGGGGCAGATAGATGCATCTATGGTTCGAGCCGTTCGACCCTTCGACAGTGCACATTTTATTATTGTTGGTCCGCGCCGTTCGACCTTCGGCATATCTTGCGCATGATAATTGTTGCGTACTAATCTGTGATTTACACATGTTCATTTGCCTGAAAATTATAAATTGTCAACTGAAATGACGAGGTGTTAAAGTGTTAAATGTAAGAAGAATTGACATTCCTTATCCCTGATTTTATTAAATTGCCTATGATATGCATGTTTGGCGTCTCACTTGATTATACTAAATTGACTTCTAGCAAGTGTCTAATTCGACCTCTCGTCACTACCTCTTTGAGGTTAGGCGGGATACTTACTGAGTACATTTTTTTTCGTACTCATGCTACACTTGCTGTGCATTTTTATTGCACATGTACTTTCACAGCAATATGGCTGACTTGGAGACTTAGACGAGCTGCATCACCCAGAGACGACCCGCAGCCGGCAGAGTCTTCCTCTATGTATTGTATTTTCATTTTTAAATTTCTTGTCCAACTTGTATTACAGAGGCATTGTAGTATTTGTAGAAATTCTTAGAAGTTCGCTCATGCACTTGTGATACCAGGTTCTGGGTGGTGTTGGAGATGAATTTTATTAAAAATGGATATTTAAACTATCAAATTTACTTAGCGGATTTTATTCGATTGTCATTATGTAACGATTTCCAAATATTAAACAGGAATTTAACTTAACCATTTAATGATTGACTTGCTTGAAAGTGGTGTCCGGCGCCATCACGACCTTATAGATTTTGGATCGTGAAAGTTTGGAATGAATACAACATGGAATGAATAATAAATACGAAAAGAAGGTGACTCTGAAGCCTACGAACGCAGCAGCAGGTTACCTTGAGTCTCCTCGGCAATCATCCGCGCAACTACTAACAATAAATACCTGGATCTGCACACAAAAAAAATGTGCAGAAGTGTAGTATGAGCACACCACAGCGGTGCCCAGTAAGTATCAAGACTAACCTCGATGGAGTAGTGACGAGGACTAGTCAAGACACCACTGGTCTACAAAATAAACTGACGTGAATTTAGAAATAACCGAACACTACATCTATCTAAGACTTCACGGAATAATTTACAACAATGACAACATAATGCAAAAGGAAATTACATAAATTAACCAACGGGACATCATAAAAATACATAGAGAGATGGACATCAAAACAAGCCAAACCGGAAGAAAAACACAACATAATAGAAAACACCAATAACTCGACTCTGCGTCTGTTTGTTCACATCGGGCCTTAGCCACTAAAATCAATAAACTGGTGGAAACTGTTAAACATCAGTTCATATTGAAAACTTTGAAGATATAATCATTTCGGTATAGAAAG